>JASDQU010883304.1:21695-34194 GCA_032191745.1 Picea mariana
TCTTTCCGAGAAAGTATAATCAACAATATAATTATGGAAACAAATGGCAGGTCCAACCATTTGCTAACCCCACCTGGCAATCCCAAAAATATCCCACTGCACCCTGGCCAAATCAACCTGTTGTTAGTCCTATTTGGCCCGACTCGTAATACTCTACCCCATTTTGGTAGAGTTAAAATAATAGCCCCTATCATTCACAGTGGACTAGAACAGTTGCCCAAGCCCCCAATCAGACTCAGAACTGGAAATGACCCATGGGACTGACCAATCAACCTATGGGAATGGTTCCTCAAGCTCAACCCACTTTACTAGATCCACTTCAATTTCCAAAAAATCCCCAACCTCAAATGCACCCTCAATTACCATCTCAACCCAACCTAAATCTTAATAACAAACAAGTCTAGCTCATGCAAGTTGTCGAGAATTTGGAGGGTGAAACAAACTTTGTAGGGTGCAATGAACTCCGGTTGAGATCAGGGCATGTAATTTATCCTTAGGAAAGTGACATTCATCAAGAATAGAAGAATGAGAATGATAGACAACTCACAATAAAACCATCTACTGTGGTCATAATAGAAGAAATAGAACATGGGGAAAACACAGTTGAGAAACAAAATCCTGATAAAGATGTAATTTCTCCTCCCCCACTTTCCGAGAGGCTAATGAGAGAAAAACCAATCGTATATCCTAACTTTGATATCGTCGGGGAACTAAAGAATCTATGTGTTAAAATTCCACTCCTACATGCTTTACAAGATATTCCTATTTATGCAAAAACAATTAAAGAATTACGTGGGAAGAATCCCAGAAGGAAAACTAAAAATCCATCAACTGTTCACGTGTTAGGAACTTTGTCCGATCTTATTCTAGGAAAGCAGGAGCCAGTGAAGTACACCGACCTAGGGAATCCTGTGGTAACGGTTCAGATACATGGTTTTTTTTTTCCAAATACACTGGTGGATTTGGGGGTAGCCATCAATATTCTGACTATCAATACATGTAATGTTCTGGGTATCACCTCCTTCGAACCTACTTCAACTATGTTATAATTGGTCGATAGATCGGTGGTTAATCCACTCGGCACATTACAAGACATAAAATTCTTGGTCAACTCTTGGGAATACCCAACTGATTTCCTAGTTATCCACCCAAGAAGTAGACTAGATGGACACGCGTTAATATTGGGATGACCATGGCTAGCAATGACAGATGCATACATAGGATGTCTCACAGGAAACATGATAATTGCTAGAGGAAGTGATATAAAGAACCTTATCTTGTATCCTGCAGCTAAACAAGGTCTACCTACCATACATCATCTGTTGCAACCACCTAAATATTCATAAGAAAACCTATGATCTCATCTCACACTAGAAGAATATCTTGGGATAAAACACCAACGGGAAGATGATGTGATCAATAGCTTCATTAACAACCCAACTATTATAGGCAACCCAACATGCCAAATGCTAAAAGTTGTTTTAGATAATGAATCACAGGGAATCCTTTGGAATAATTTATGGAGCAATAGATTCCCACTAATTTTGTCCACAACAACATTACAGTTGAAATCGCACCAGGAAGATTTATCAATATGAATGCCAATTTGAATGAACAACAACACTAAAAATCGATTCAGATCCTTTCTAAATATCAATAGGATTTTTCTTGGGAGTATCCTGACATTAAGGGCATTGATCCCCATCTATGTACACATCATATCTATATTGAAAAAGATGCCCGAACCATCCGACAACCCAAACGAAGATTAAACCCTCATCCTAGAGACATTGTCAAAAAAGAATTATAGAAACTGTTGGATGTAGATTTCATATATCCTATTTTAGACAACCAGTGGGTCTCTCCACTAGTAATCGTCCCTAAGAAGAATGGTAAGTGGAGAATCTGTGTAGACTACAAAGAACTCAATAAAGCTACCCATAAGGACCATTTTCCCCTACCTTTTATTGATCAAGTCCTTGATACTTTAGCAGGGAATACATTTTTCTCCTTCCTAGATGGATTTAGTGGTTATAATCAGATTCAAATTTCTCTGGAAGACTAGGATAAAACTACATTTACATGTACCTAGGGTACCTTCGCATATCGAGTATTTCTCTTTGGATTATGTAATGCTCCAACTACATTCCAGATAGCTATTTTAAGCATATTTTCTGATTTACTTAATGAAGGACTTGAAGATTACATGGACGATTTTACCCCTTATGGCATTGACTTTGATCAAGCTTTAAGCAATCTAGAGAAGGCACTGGAATGATGCATTGCTACCAGGCTATGTTTGAGTCATGATAAATGTCATATGATGATGAATGAAGGTGTGGTACTAGGACACTATGTTTTTGTAGATGGAATCAAGGTAGACCCAACAAAAATAGAGCTAATCCTTAATTTGCCTACACATAGTACACAAACTTAGGTACATAGTTTCCTTGGTTGTGTAAGATATTATCGTGGATTCATAGAAAATTTTTCAAGAATAGCTACACCTTTAGACGCTTTAACTGGTAATGTGTAATTTCAGTGGTTTGATAAATATGATGTTGCATTTGCAGAGCTTAAAAGGTTATTTTCAACAACACCGGTGCTGAGAGGACCAAACTAGAAATTACCATTTCACATCTCTTCATATGCATTGGATATCTCTATAGGCATTTTCCTTGGACAGGAATAAGACAAGAAACCTTATGCTATTTATTTTATTAGCAAAAATCTTACTCCTGCCGAATTGAAATACACAGTAACAGAAAAAGAATTTTTAGTCGTTATACATGCTATTAATAAATTTCGCCACTATATAACAAGCTATCCAGTAATATTGTATACTTATAACTATGATATTAGATACTTAGCTAACAAACCAATTACTAATGGACGGGTTACTCAGTGGTTGTTGTTGTTGCAGGAATTCAACATCACCATTAAGGATCAGTCGGGAAGAGAAAATATTGTTGCATATTTCTTGTCTCGTGTACCCAAAACAGATAACTCTTTGACAGTCGAAGACCAATTTCTAGATGAACAGATGTTCGTTGTGACTATTAAGACACCTTGGTATGCATATGTGGCGAATTATTTGGCAGTTGGGAAATTTCCAGCACAACTGTCATCAAGAGAAAGGAAATTAATTGTTCAGCGCAGTGCATGGTTCACCTGGATTGGTGGATATATTTTCCACAGAGGGTCTGATCTTCATATCCAAAAATGTATTAGAGACAATGAAATTCACGACGTCTTGAAGGCATGTCACGATGAGCCCTGTGGCGGACATTTTGCAGACCGTAGAACTAGGCATAAGGTTTTAGAGATGGGATATTATTGGCCCTCAATATTCAAATATGCAAAGAAGTATGTCCAAGCCTATGACATTTGTCAGAGGATGGGATGACCAGGCCAAGCTGATGAAATTCCCCTACAACCACAAGTGGTGATGAAACCTTTTGAGAGATGAGCACTGGATTTTGTTGGTCCCTTCAACCCAAAATCAAACCAAAAATATTATATACTAGTTGCAATAGACTATATGACCAAATGGACAGAAGCAGTGGCCTTGCCAAATGCAGCTGAGGAAGCAGTCATTAAATTTCTCTTTGAACTATTTGTATGCTATGGATTACCCAGAGAATTAATCATGGATGGAGGGTCTCAATTTACAGCACATAAAATCTCGGCCACTCTGCGCAATTACCACATTAAACACAGGGTTACCTCCCCATACCACCCATAGGCAAACAGACAAGTGGAAAGTACCAATAAAGTCTTGGAGGAAATATTGAAAAAACCAGTTTCAACAAATCATCAAAATTGGGTAGCCGAGCTTTCAAATTCCTTATGGGACTATCGCACAACATGGCGTAACACTGTCGGCTACTCTCCTTATCACCTAGTCTTTGGTAAAGAGCGTATATTTCGAATTGAATTTGAGATCAAGACTCTAAGAATGGCCTAGGAAATTGGATTGGATCTTACTGAAGCACACACGTAGCGCTTACAACAACTCAATGAGTTAGATGAAGCATGCTTGTTTTCCCTTCAGTGCACAGTTGTTATTTAGCAGTAGAGAGCCAACTGACATGACAAACATATCAAGAAGAAATCCTTCTAGAAAGGTGATTGGGTGCTTCTCTATGATTCCATATTTTAGGAATTTCCTGGGAAATTGCAGACAAGGTGGCTAGGACCATATTAAATCAAAGAAGTCCATTATAATCACACTGTCACTTTAGTTACCATCTACGGGTCTAGTTCTCCTTTTTTGGTAAATGGACATCAGTTACGGCTCTACCATCAACCGCTTTCAAAAGAATCCTTTTTCCAAGAAGTAAGTAATGATCCTACTGTTCATATTTTAGCTGGCTAGGAAGGTAACCCGACAGCTTCAACTCTATGAAATTTTTGTTTTTGGCAGCACTGTACATATTGTATATATTTTTCTTTAAATATTTGATTGAGTTTTAGGTTTTTACTTTCTAGGAAAGTCACTATAAAGAGTTTTGGAGAACAAAAACTAGAAACTATGACTGTAATGAAATATAATTAGAACTCTTTTATGTTCCTCATTTAAACTTCAAATTGTTCTTGTTTCACTTTGAAAAATATCCATCAAATATAAACCTTTTTTTACACAGGAGATGAATATGTCATGTTCCGCAGCAAAAATTCAGGCGACTGCACTAAAACAATGCGTAGTTGTAGTAAATAGAAAATGAATGCATGACACTATAAACCATCCAATATATTTTATTCCTCCAATCATTGTATAAACCTAACCGTAAAATTAAATTTAGTTGATGACTAATCAATCCTAGATTCACTAAAACAAAAATTTATGCGTGAGGTATCCAATTACTTAATTAGATGGTTAAATTTGAACATCATCATTGTCATTCATTCAAACATAACAGTCTTCATTCAAACGTAACATTTGTCGCTCCCTTTGTCGCAATTGATGTTCCCTTTGCAGGTACTATCATTCATTCGAACGTAACAGTTGTCGTTCCCTTTGTTGCGATTGTTGTTACCTTTACCGGTAGTGTCGTTCATTCGAAAGCAACAACTATTGTTCCCTTTGTTGCGATTTTTGTTCCTTTTTTTGGGTAGCATTGCTCATTCGAAAGAAACAGTCGCTATTCCTTTTTGCGGTTGTTCATATTGTTCTTCCTTTCCTTTGAAAGTAATGATTTTTGTTTTCACCAACAACACGTGCTATTTTTATGACTACTCCTGATACGTTTGACTACACCTTTGGGTATGAACTTCACTAGCTAATTTTAAACAACTTCACTTCTAATCATCATGGTAACGATTTGTCATTTATTTTTAAGGAATATATAGCATACCTTACCAAAATGTTTATGGATTGATTTTTTCGAATTATCTTAATATCATTCATAATCCTTAACCACCATAATTTATTTCTTTCCCCTATATACATACATATACTTGAATGATAAATTTCCTTCACATCATAATAAGGAGACTAAGGCACATTTTTACTTGGCATTCTTACACTTCTTATGCCATCCCACACTCTTAAGGAGTAGATGAGCCTCCCTTAATAAATCCTATAAAAAAAAGGAAATAATAATAAAATAAATAAATATAAATAAAGAAAATAACCTTCTCCCAAAAAGGATAGGGGGTCTCATCATGAGCCAACCTACCACAATCATAACAGATTAACATACGTGGCATTCTCACTATGGCTACCACACCAGGGAAATGGCCTTTGGCATCTAGGGTCAAAGGACAAGAGGTCTCATCACGAGTCGACTTGTTCACTTTGTTATGATCTAGTGAGTGGAATTATTATTATCTGGCCACCAAACCAGGATAGTGTCCTTTTTGGGAAAAATACTATTCAAACTATTTATTGAGGATACTGGCTCATCTATGGGTTAAATGGAAACCCTGTCGAGGCTATGGATGCCTGCTGGAAGTAGTGGCTCTGCCTGTGGTATTGAAGTTTATCTTAATATGCTAATTTTTTATCGTGTTCATAGACTTCCTTTCTTAAAAAGGAGGCTATCATTCCTGCTATATTCAACACAAGGGAAAGTAACAAAATTATGACACTTGGCATATTTAAAAAATGTGAACATATTAGGACTGCTCGGAATATTCTTCCTTAACATATTGAATATTGGTATTTAAACTCGTACTTTCCAAAAAAGGTGTGATTATCGTTCATGATTAACATTAAATTCTTTGAAAGTTATTAACGGTCATTCTCCCAGCAGCGGCAATGTAATAATTACCCCGCACTTGACTAACCATCATCATTACGCTCACACATACCGTCAATCAAGGTCAAGCTTTTCATTCATCGGGGGGTGGACATTCTGCATGATTATCGATAAGCCATAATGATTATAGATAATGGGAAAATTTGTGTTTCTATATACTATTGTTGTTCTGTAGTGTTTACCATTTCTAGTCATTTTCTTTCACAGGCTGGTCTAACTAGTTTTGTAGTTGGGAATGATAGTTGTGCTGACTTTTTTACATAAGATATGGGTGGCCGAAGCATTCACCATGAGCCTACATTTCTACAAGTAACTGACCAAGAAAGGGAAATTCTACATCATCTAGGGTGGACATGATACTTTAATAGACTGCAGGGATTCGATATAAATGTTGCACTAGCATTTTTCCAAAATTTACAAGGAGGAGTCTCAATAATTCAGGGAATACAAATACCAGTTACTGATGCCATTATATCTAAGGTAACAGGCCTCTCAAATGAAGGAACACATTGGAATGGTAAATACACAACACTCAAGAAAGTTGTGGAGTCCTTCGTAGTACCAAGGGAGGAATTCAATAAGAAGGGAAAAGGCCTCAACCCCACTGCTCTTAGCAAACCCTGGAGGGAGCTAGCATGCATGGTGCAAATATATATCACATGTGATATATGATATGACGTGGTTATACCTCAGCACCTCAAGTTGTTGTTAGTCTCAAAACAACGGTTAGTGATAAATCTACCATTCTTTTTTAATACCATGCTGCATGAAGTCGTCGGAAGAGCCCAAAAAAGCAAAGACTCTGCTAATATAATCAGTTGTCACAAGTTAGTAAAATTGATAGTAGACAGGGCCTTAAATCATACACAAATAATGTGGGGGGACTTAATTGAGCTCGACAGACCCTTGCAAATTGAGCAACCTAAAGTCCACCATGAAATTCCTCCACAAGGAATTGAGGCAGCCCAGACAGAGGGAGATAATTCCTATTATCACTCCAAGAGTCACTCCCAAACTGTAAATGAGAGTAAGCTTGGTGAAATAGAAATAAAAAGACTTGATTGGTTTTGTGGATCAAGAAAAAAAAAACAAGGAAGGAAAAGGACATTAATCTATTGTAAATCCATGATGGACCATTCAGCTATGGAGTCAAGGAAACACCATACTCATTAAATGCAATCAATCTGCATATTAGGTAAAGGTACACAAATAAGAACATCCTTAAAGCATATATCCTCTCTGCATAAATGAATCCAAGGTACTTTAATGTAAGCAGTGACTAATAGACAAGATACATCAGATCCTCAGATGCTCAAGAATCCATTAATGAAAGGAAACCATGATCCTCAAGGTGTACAACTCATTCAAGTAAGAAGAAAAATTAGAAAATAAAACAAGAGATACAATATGATAACACAAATATCATGAACCTTCAATAACAGAAATGTTTACAAAAACAAAATCCCCTCAGGGTTACAATGATCACATGCAAAGTGCCTCCTACAGCTCTCTCATCTCTCTTGCTCATGAATCCCACCCCCCTCCAAGAGATCTCTCCTTAATTAAATATAAATAGCATACAAATAACCTTAGGAGGTTGAATCCTATCTCCTCCATTGGATTCTAAGCCTTAGAGATAGGTGGCAACAGTTAAAGGGACAAAAATCCAATAAACTGCTAATTTTTAGGAATTTGCTGGAAATCATTAATAAATTGTTTCCACCTCATTGCATGAGGCCTTTGATGGAGATAAATTCTAGGTTCAGGTGTCCCTTGACATCTACATAATCCTTAAGAATCCATTCGAATCATCCTTGACAGGTGGCAACCTCCCAACAAGGCAAATATCAAAACCGTGACTGCTACAGGAAATTCGGTAGTGCCACTGTAAAATAGTTGGTAGTGCCACTTCTATGTCTAATATCTCTCAAACCATAACACATTTTGAAAAATTGAGAGGTTTTTGTTATTTGGAATTTTATGAACAAAAACCTCCTCAAGTTTTCAAATAAACCTTCTCATTTGTTCATAATCTAAGTTTCAAGTTAGTCACTCAAAACTGGCAAAAGCATCCTTGCAAAATAATTCTGCACAATTCGGTTTCTGCCAGAATTTCGGTAGCACTCGCCTATGTGTCCACGTGCAATTTGGTAGCGTAAATCCTATGAAAACTCTACAAATTCCTTAGCACCATCCATAAAAATAATTGAGATAAAAAAGGAGAACAATTACTTATAGTTGTAGCAACCATCGAGAACTGTAAACACTTCTCGTGGGTGATTTTGATGCTTGGAACCTTGTGAGAGTGTTGTCAATGCTTGTTCTTGACACTTGGCACCTTAAATTTGAATGTTGGTCTCTCTCTTGGCGAATTGTGTATAACTTGATCGATATGTTTCCATTGGCATGTGTCTTTGGATAGTGTTTGTAGTGTCCCCAAGGCTGAGCCCGTAGTAAACTATGTCCTGAAAGGAATTGTAACTATGTTTTATAGGATGGTGAGCCAAGTTTTTATAAACTGGAGGCTTATGCATTTGTTAGGCCAGGGAGCCTAAGTGTTGAAGGCCAGGAGCCTGTTGTTGTATATGTATGTATGCAGAACATTTAATAAAATTGTAAACACCGCTAGGTGCAGACGGACCACGATGAATGAGTGAAGGGGGACTAAGCATCCATAGAGTGGGCAAGGAATTAGGGGCTGGAAGGTGGGAAAGGGATTAAGTTCCAAGCCTAGGAGGATTAAGCCTAGGAATAATATTTTAATATTATCCCAAAGAGACATGTGCATTTATGTTTTATCCTAATTTTTGGCAAGGGAGGACGTACAATGGTGATGCATGCTGGTGGAACACATGCAGTTCCATGGGTGACAAGTGTCAACCCTGACACATGAAAATAAATGGCCAGGGTGAGCTGTGAGAAGGGTTCCTCCTCCATTCCACCCGATTACCTGAGTGTGTACGGAACCGGGATAGTACGACCAACTCAACTCCTGCAGAGGAATCCTCTATCCTAAAGTCGTAACCCTGAACCATTCCTCCATTGTTGAACCAGTTGGGAAGCCTGTGTTTGGTTTGTAAATCCATGTACACCTCTACTCTATGAGCCGAGAAGCCTATAATTGTTGCTGAAGAACCGGTTTCACCTCCGTTCTGAGCCATGGAATTTGTGTGGAACCCTACAGGAATTGCTTGTCACGCAATTTCGAAAATCTACACCATGAGCCCTTGCCGCCATTGTTGAGCTTAATTGGGAAGCTCGAGTCTATATCCCCGATTGATTGTGGTGGCCATGTAGAGATGGACTGCGCATGGCTTGTTGTCTAGTGCAAGTTGTGATTGAGCTTGTGTATGACCTCTCTCCAGGAGAGGGAGGTGACTGTTGTTGGAAGAGGCAGGTTGTCAAGCCTGTGAGCAACTCTTTCCAAGTGAGAGAGTTTGTTGGGAAGTGGTTTCTTCCAGAGAGTGTACAACACCAGCTTTAGGCTCTAAGACTTCCTGATCCGGCCTGTTGCCAAGGACCAAAGAGGGAGGTTAGCACTGATGGAATGTGCTTGTGAAGGTGTATACTCCCGGGCAGAACAGGCATGTGGGGAATGAGAGTCTGGTAGTAGTGGGCGTAAGGTGGCATCCTGGGAAGAATCCTTCCAGATTTTCTGTGTTGTTTTCCCTGTAACCTTAGCCTAGCCTATAATTCCTTGCCTAGGGGTGGAGCTTAGTCCCAACTCGGGGGTGACCCACTGCTGAGCTGATGAGCAGTGCGGTCTAAGGATGGGAGGTTCATGGAAGGCCTGCACTTGGTTGGTGGATTCTACCACTGTTAAAAGATAAGTATCTGTTTATGTTTTAAACATGTTTTGCATGACTGTGCTGCTTATGTATCATGTTTTCCGCTGTGTATATGAATTAGTATGAAATGTTATTGATTGTTGATTATAGCAGTAAATAATATGTTTTACTCTGAACTTAAATGTGTTTATTTGTTTAAATGCATGTGAATTGTATAACATCAGTATGAGTTAAGTACAAAGTGGTTAGTAGCCAAAAAGGGGCACTACAGTTTGGTATGAGAGCCAAGGATTCGACACTGAGCCTAGATGGGCTATTGGAGCTGTCTTTGGACCGAGACTGCGAAGGGAAATTGGGTCTGGAAGGCCAATTTCGGACCCTGGTTTGCTCCAAAATGTCAAGGAGTTACTTGACGAGTTTTTAAAGCTCAGGAGGTATAGCGACATTATGAAACCGTAGCCAGTGTGGTATGAGTCCACAAGGAGAGAGGACTCCACACTAGTGGTGTAGAAGCTCCAGGATCTGTTCAGGAGGGAAGGTGAACCCTTGTGGCCGTCAGATCTGAAAAGTGTGCATGGGGTTTAAAGCCCTTTGGATATTGCACAGGAGTGTGGAAATCGTGATATGCGAAATCCCGAATTATTCAGGACCGTCCATATAGAAGGGATAGGTGGCGATAATAAAGAGCTCATCGACATTTCGTATGTCGAAATATCGGGAGTCATGATGACAGGAGGTCGGGAATTTTCATAGTAAAAGTCCCGGCAACGATTTGAGCCATCCGTCTAAGGAAGGACGTGTGTCGCACGATCGTCCAATTCGGAGATCCGCACACCAGGACTCACATAGGTGAGCGTTTTTGACTTTGCACCTAGAGAAGTTCCAAGATTTGATCTGATCCGTCCAATAGTTGAGACACGTGGCAGAGATCGAGCAACCCTTCGGTATACAGGCTACCGGGGTTTTGAGTTGACAAAGTATTTTGTCATCGGGGAATCAAAAGTCCCTAAATCGTGATATTGAAGCGAGACCATTCATTCGTTGAGGGTGTGTGGCAGCAATCCAGGCTATCAGGGAAAGTCCCTATAGAAAATTCAAATAAGCACATCGGGGTTCAACGTTTCGCAAATCCTGGAGACGAAACGCCTGGAACATTTGGAACCATGAAATCACGAGAAGAAATCAGGACCATCCATCATAGGAGGATGCGTGGAGGAGATCAGAGCATTCAGGAGATTTCTCGAAAGGAAATCTCTGTTGTGGGGCCTAGCTGACGTCACATCGGGAAATCGGGATTCGGAGAATCGGGAATCCCGTGGACAAGAAGTTTATGCATTTTGGCATTGTGAAGTATGAAACCCTGATAGGAGGTATGACTGTGGTCATATAAGGAGAGGTCGTGTGGACCACGAGTCTAGATCGAAGGGCTAACGGGAGTTAGAGTGCGTCGACATTTGGAAGCCCAAAATGCTAAAAGGATCTATGCCATAGATCTGAGAAAGATTTGACCGTTGGATTTTACTTGGAATAGATGTGGACACATGGATGTGTAACACGTGCCAGTGGGTCGAGAAGAAAAGTGAGAGTGGTGGGACCCGATGACGTTGTTAAAAGTGACGTGGACCCTCATGAATGTGCCACGTGCCACCATGGTTGTGGGTGACCATTGTGCTATGTGGGCCCGGAGGGTAAAGTAAATCAGAATTTCAGAATTAGGCAATTGAAATGACAAGAGGTGGGGAGTCACTGTATAATGAACTCCCGGGTGCCGAAAACCCAAAGTCCCGAAGTCCCGAAATCTCTGAGGATAGAAGGATCGTAGCAAATTTTAAGGACGAAAGCTATGTTGTGGGCCTGGAGAGTAAGGGTACCAAAAACCTGAAGGCCCGAAAGTCTCGAAAGTCCCAAACGCTGAAGTTTCAAAAACCCAAAAAGTGCAAAGCCGAACGAGAGCTCAGAAAACCCATTGGAATCGAAATGTCTTTTGTTCTTGTTGGTATTAGTTGTAAATGTTGTGGATTGTTTATGAAGTTTAATGGCCTGAAAAACTTCGAATTTAATTGCATAGTGTGTGTGCAGAGTTCACGGAGGTCAGGACGCCCGTTAACCAATGCCGAGTATGGAGTGGGGAAAGGTGCAGAATACCCCTGAAACAAGAAGATGAACGGGAAGGAAAGGATGTTAACCTGGGAGTCGAAGGATCGAACTCTAATGGTCATGGAAAAGAGAAGGATAAGGAAGGACACATAATGAAAATCATTGGAGGATTGCGAAGAGAGGCTAAGGCTTGCCGAGCTGATAATCGAAATCTCATGAAAGTTAGGGATCGACAGGATGAATTAAACTTAAAATTTTTGAAGAGCCTGGAAAGAATAGAGAAGAAACTCGAGAAGGGAAGAGACTCAAGTACGAGGGAGAGTCACAGAACCCATGGGAGAAGAAGTAGGT
>JASDQU010883305.1:47420-58478 GCA_032191745.1 Picea mariana
TACCCGCTCACTCAAAAGTAACCCCTGTCCTGCCATTGACACACTTTTCACCCTCTCCACACACCAGCCAATTTCTTCCCCTTCTCTGATCCAACCATCTACCTAGCCATAGCCATTACCTGCTAATGCTTTTGTTTGAATTGCAGGTACCTTTCACAGTGATGGCGCCAAAGTCCAAAAAAGCAGAAGCCAAGGAAAATTATTTCCTCCCACCTCCTATCGATCTCGACAGGATCCCATTGGCCAAAAATGATTATCTTATCTCAGAGATGAAGTGGGAATTCGATTTCCCAGAGTTGCATTCATGGTTTAAAGACACCTTCTTGGATCGGAGCGATGAAATTGGGCTCTGGGAGTCAAATCTTCCTCTATATCTCTTTCCCCAAGTTCATCATTTCCCTGAATTCACCCTCAAATGCCAGGCTCATTACCTCCCCGACCAGAGAGCCGTAGTTTCATCATCAGGAGAGACCCTATTCTTTATCATGCCAGAGGCCATAGATCAAATGATTCAGATACCTAGGACCAAAAATCCGCCTCTCCTTTCAAACTTGAAATCCTAACTGAGCTGTATCAGAACTTATCCTTTGCTTAAAGAGCCCAGATCTTTGAGCTTTTTCTCCCATAGGATGCTCAACTCCCCAAGAAAAACCCCCCGTATCATTCTTCCCTGTTCTCAAAAAGGGGAAACTAAGTTATTTCATTGCTTTGCTGCCTGCTTGGCTACTTTTCAGATGAATGGGTGGATGAACCTATATTAGGCTTCCTGTCCATTTTTTTGGCCGAGGAATAGGCCACCACCCAGTTTGACTACAGTTTTTTCTTGGCAGAAAACATCCACGACCAGTTTTCAAAATTCGCCACAGAGGGCATGTTTCGGTATTCCTCAATACTGTTGTACATGTTCATCTTTTTTCAGGCATAAAGGTTTTCTTTCCTGACGCAGAAAATAGACAAGGACGGGAAACCGCAAGCGGTAACCCAATGGACTTCACTTCTCAGAAGAAACTCCATGAAGTGTAGTTTCAAACAGTTCATTGATATGTTTTATCATTCGGTGGTGAGCATGCTTAGTGGGAGACCAAAGCCAAGGATAAATGAAGATATCTAGAGAGTCTTACATCTCTCGGACCTTGCAAAGATAGGAGACTGGTTCCTGTATCAAGACCACATAGAAATCAGAGTGTATGGATGTGAGTTGGCTCCATACAAATTACCCAAATATATGCCTGTTCAGATATTTGTACTGGAGTATATTCGCTAGATGATAAATTTAGCTGATATCCACTTTGTATCTCTGAAGAAAAAACAATATTTAAGGATTAAGGGGGAGGTAGGACCTTTTATCTGCAATAGTTGAGCTGCTAGAGAAGAGGAAAAAAAGATATTAAAGGAAATGAAATTCAACACTAGTTTTATTTGGCAATATGATCCAAGTGGGATCATCGTGGAAATGAGAGCCCAAAAAAAAGCACTCAGTATGCTCACACACTTAAACCGAAAATTGAGAAGTATGTAAATTAGACATAGTAGGAAGAGAAAACCTTGGAAGACACTGAACAACATTCTTCCTTAGTACTGAATTCCCAAACTGTCACTCCACCAGTGTCAAAGGAAAAAAGACCAAGGAAAGAAATTTATCTTTCAGTCACCGAAGTATCAACGGAGGAGTTTTAGTTATACAGTAAAAAGCCTAAGACCATTCATACTATTCCCAGGTTTGTGGAAGAAGATATTCAACTTGCCAAAGGGGTTAAAGGAGGAGGTACACCAATTCCTTCAGTCAATTGCCAAACAATGTCTACTTCTATTTCAAAGAAGAAGATTGATATAACTATGGCCACCCAAATTCCACAGGGATCTGCAAAGCTGAACATCTTTGAAAAATATGATTTGATTAAGAAGAGAAACCAGAAACTGACCAATAACACTTATGCTTAGTTCTGGAAGCAGACGTCCATTGCCCAACATAGACTGTTATTAGCTTTTGACATGGAAAAGGGAAGAATGCATCTTGCATTTCTGCAGGCACAAGTACCTCAACCTAAAGAAATTAGTGACTACAAAAGGTCAACCCTTGTGTTTGATACAAAACAGGTTCATCCAGTTGACCAGATGGATCTACATAGACAGACTGGTGAAATGGTTTTCTCCACTTTGGCCCATGCTTCCTCTACAGCTGCAAAATTACAAGTAGCTCTAAACAATGTTCAGACCCAATTGAAACTGGAAAATATATCCTCTTTTGCAAAGGATAATAGGATAAAATCCCTAGAGGAATTGGTAGTCAAGATCGGGTATGATCCCTCGAATGTGAAAGGAACATAGGAGTTGCTAAAGAAGAAGAACACTGATATAACATCTCTAAGAAAAAAATTAAAATTGCCACCCATAGAGGATGCACAAGCTAAGGAGATCACTGAGACACAAGGAGAAAAGGATGAAATGCTCAAGTTGATCCTGGAGCAAAATGCACAGTTAAAAGAAATGGAAGCAGATTTGGAAAGGTTGGTAAAGGAGAAGGAAAAATCAACACCGATGGAAGTCATTCCATTGAGTATAGTTCCACTCTCCGGAGTCAGCACAACTACTGTAGCAACAACCACCACAATAGAAATTCCCTCAGCCACCCCACTGTCAGCTCTGGAAAAGACAATGGAGCTTGCAAAATCTATGGAGGATATGAACTTAAAAGAAAAAGAGATCAACAGACTGAAAAAGGAGGTTGAGAGTCTTCAGGAGCTCAAGACTTCTTACCAGACAAGCTTCCACACTGAGAAGCAAACATCAGATAAGCTCAGACAGGAATTGTAGCAACTCCAAAAGCAAACAGTGGCAGGCAAGACACTTGCTGAGGCCAAAGAAAATATTTGGATGGATATCTCCAAATCTATGAATGAAATATGGCCTATGGTACAGATCATGTTTGAGCAGAATGAGCTAGTGATGAGAAGCAGGGAGGTTATTGAAAAAATTAAAGGAGAGTTGCGAGAAATTCCCTCTGAAGCCAATGAAATAATTAAATTCCTGAACTCAAAAACCAGAGAAGAACTGGAAGACTTGAAGATTGAAGATACGAAATAAACCATTCTCGAAGTCAAGAGGGTTCTGACCAAAAAAGGAATGATGTTGACATTGGAAGAAAATGTCCAGAACATGGACATTGGAGTTCAAAGGTTTTTCGGTAAGATCGAGGCTCTACAGAAAAAGGGTCTTCCTGGTCTAATGGTTCTTAATGACAAGTTGATGACCCTTCCAAACTACAAGCAGAAAATGGCTACAATGGCCAAGGATAGTTCCAAGTTCTCAGGGATACAAGGCACTCTAACGGACAAAGCGTTCCTGGAGACTTTGCAGCTAGAAATCAGTATACAACATGAGATCAAATATATCTTCATCATCAAACCAACTTTTTCCAAATACACAGAAGTAGATGAAGTATACCATAGACTACTCAAAGTCACCATTCCCAGTCAGCTAAGATGGGAAGAACTATGTAATTTGATCGAGTAGGAAATGAGGTGTGCAAGATGAGTCAGCAAACGGATCAGTCCAAGTCACTTGGGTGAATCACCAATGGCCTTCCCCAGATTCAGCATGAAGAATTCGACAGATCATCAACAGTTACCTAGATTTTTGTATTTTGTTATTTAGTTAGTTAGTTTCAGTTCTCGCCACGTCCTGATCATCAATGACAGGGTCGTTTGTAATTTTGATTATAAATACTTCAAACTTTGAAGTACTGGGGTTTGATCTTTACGCTCTATAAGCTGTAAACACTGTAACTTTATCAAGATATCTTCCAGTAATACAAAGAGACGTTCCACAGGATTCCTACATGTTATTTATTGGTGATGTTTACTCTTCTGTGTTAAAAGTTTATCCCTCTCAGTTATCATATTGTTTTCTTAATCTGACTATTTAAAAGTAGCGAATGTTGCAATATTTATTCGCGTATACCCTGTTTCTGAATTTTGAATATCTAAATGTTTATCTTCTGATGTTACAGTAAATAAATTCTTAATTGTTTCTTTTCTTTAATTGATATCCTTGTCTTTTCTGCTATCCATCACTTTATTGCTAAAGAACCCAGTAAATGCATTATCTTGCCATGTGAAAGAAATCTCCAAGTTTTTCTGTTTGACCCCTATCTTTATAATACAGACCCCATAGCCCAATGGAAGCGTAAACCCCTTTTCATCCATCTATATAAAGCAGAACAAAACAATCTTTTTCTATTTAACTAGCCTAATATATTAAAACCAAAACATAGCTAAATGGAATAGAGAGATCCCTCTCTGGAACTGGAAGGGCTAGATCCCAGTTTCAAAGTGGTTGGATAAAGTTACCTCTGATAAGTTTCTTCTACTCTGACAACCTCTGGGAATTTACAGAGCGATAACATAGTGACGAGCATACTGGGGAACGAACAAATTTTCAATCCTACGATTTCTTTCCCCCAGAAAACCTTAATTCTGAACTAATCAAAATATCTAAAAAGAAAAGAGATAATGTTCAGAGGTTATTAAAGGTTTGTATATATTAATTTATGATTCATAAAAGTTTAAAATTCTGGCTTCGAAAAGAGTTCACACCAGATATCACCCGGACCCAGAACCTGCAATTGCAACAGATAATCCTGAAAGATTACTCAAGAAGAAAAATACTGCAGAGATTTCAAGGAGTAACAACCCACTTCTAAGGTCCCTTTCCATCCCAGAGAAGTTAGTCATTCTTCAAGGTCCCGAGTCTGCTATTTCCTCTCAACCAAGTCTTTTCAAGACAAAATTTGACAGTTTTGTCAGTAAAAAAATCTTATATCAAACCGTCTTTCAGCCCAAGACCCCTGAAATACTCTCTCCCAGAGCTAAAGCTGATCAACGTTTGCGCCCCGAGACTGATAAGCTTGAAGACCTAGTTGCGAATCTTGGTCAAGCCTTAGACAAAATCCATCTTCAGCAGTCCGTCGAACTTCCTCTTTTAACCATTGCTGCGGTTTTCGTTAAACCTAAGCCAGGTCACTCTATTCCTCCAAGCCCTTCATCTTCTATAGCTTTAGTCACTACCTCTCTTGTCACACAGGTTGTGGTTCAGCCTCCTCCACCAATCATGGCAACAAGATATGCTCCATTGGTGTTAGTTTCTCCTTTACATGACATGCCTCAAGATTATCAAACCAGACTCCCTCAGTTTGATAGTACTGGTCCCCTGAATGCACAACAACATGTTGACAAAATGAACGATTATTTTGACCTGCAGGAAGTAGATGAAGTTGAGGTGCCGATGAGATTATTTGCACAAAGTCTGACTCGAGAAGTTAAAAAGTGGATCAAAACCTTACATGCTGCTACCATAACTAACATTGCCGTCCTTCATTGAGATTTCCTTGACAGGTGGGAGATAAAGAAAAATCATCTCCAGATTCTATCACAATATGAGAACATTAGACAAAATCCAGGAGAGACAGTGCAATATTATTGCACTCATTTCAACAATCTATACAATGCAATCCCCGCTGCCATCAAACCACCACAAGGTTTGGCTTTATTAAAATTCATTGATGGTTTTGATGTTGACATGTCATATCAGTTGAGGGAAAGAAACGCAACAACTCTGAAAGACATGCAAAGAAGTGCCGCCAGTGTGGAAGCAAATCTTTTGGTCAGAAGGGCCAGACAAAGAACAGAAAAGAGGGTCACCATCAAAGAAGAACCTTCTACTTCCTCATCTAATGCCAAATTAGATTCTCTCGCCAGATCTATGGAGAAAATGATGGAGAGACTCACCATAACTGACAGAAACCTACCTAGGGAGAACCAAACTGTCCCTCAGATCAGAAACCCAAACTTCAGAAGAAATCCACCTCAAATCAAGCAGAGAGATCCTAGAGATAAAATGGAACAGAGAGGACCTGATCAACAAATTAGACCGCCTCTCTAGGAGAATTATGCCGATGATGGAGAGGAAGTAATTGAGGATTTTTATGACACTCATATAAACCTAATGGGTGATCATGATCACGATCATGGATCCATTTTTCTCACCCAGGAAGAGCACGAAATCTTTCTGCTTTCACAAATAGATGTAAATGAAGAAGATGAGAAAGAAGAAGAACAAGCCTTTGAGAATGCTATAATGGAGGTTCACAGGCAGTATAACCTGAGGAGCAAGAAGGCAAACGAGAACTCTCCGAAGAAGGATGCTAAAACCAAGAAAACCTCAGAAAACCCTCCCAAGAAAGTCCCTGGGTGAAATAATGCTGAATCTCCAGCGCAAAAAACTCCAGAAATTCTTAAAAGAGCAAGTCGAACCGAAGATCCATCAATCATTCAAATAAGTGCACCTGGCCATAGAGCTTCTTCCGATAAATCAAAAGTACATACCTTAAACAAAACCACTGCTCCTTTCAACCTTGAAGGGGAACTAGCTAAATTGAAAATTCCCATTCCCCTCTCCGAGCTGATGAACAAGAATGCTTACAGGTCTCAGGTGATAAAAGCTTTGAGCATCGAACCTGAGATAGGTACCAAAGATTTGAATGTTGGATCTGTACATCACTCTGACATAGTAAACCTTGCCGATGATCAACCTGAGCTTCTGTTTGGTTCTGAAGTTGACGGTCAAACTGATAATGGTGTTGTGGCCCCTTTTTACATCAGCCTAAACATCCACGATTTGATATTACACAACGCTATGCTGGATTCTGGTGCCTCCCACAACCTAATGCCCAAATTCGTGATGGAAAAGTTGGGACTCAAGGTCACCAGACTCGACAAAGATTTGCATTCTTTCGACTCTAGCAAAGTCAAATGTATAGGCCTGATTAAAGACTTATGCATCACATTGGCTCAAATCCCACTGAAAAGTATGGTGATGGATATCGTCGTTGCAGATATTCCCCCCAAGTATGGTATGTTGCTATCAAGGTCTTGGGGAGGTAAATTGAGAGGAACCCTGCAACTATATATGTCTTACACCACCATTCCAGTTTTCGGACAACAGAGAAGACTGTACAGGGAAACACTGATGAAGTATATGGTCAGTAGCCAGGAAAAGCCACACAATTACCCACTATACTCCACACACTCTGATCTGAAATCTTTTATTCTATACAATGATGGTGACTTTGAAGAACAAATCGCACAACTGGAAGATGATACACCTGATCCGAAGGATGATAATGTAGTTGTCGAAGTAAGAAATCCCGTGATTGAAGAGAATGAGGAGTTGCCAATAGATTTCTGGAGCATGGACTTTGATGGTGCTGTGAGTAAAAAAGGAGCTAGAGACGGAGTTTGGTTGTATAACCATAGGTAAAAGTACTCCAAGAATCATTCCTACAAATTGAACTTCCAATGTACTAACAACATAGCCGAGTACGAGGTTTTGATGCTCGGCCTAAAATTATTGAAGAAAGTTGGTGCCAAGCAGATAATGGTAAGGGGTGATTCTGAATTGATTATCAAGCAAATCAAAGGTGAGTATGCAACAAAACACCCCAGACTTAGATCCTATAGGAATGTTTTTTTAGATGATTTTCAATGCTTTACTGAGATTGACTTGCAGGTAATGCCTAGGGGACAAAATATACTTGCAGATGGGCTGGCTACATCGACAACTTCCTGTAAAATTCCTTTTCGTCCCCACTCGCAAGTACACAGTGGAGGTGAGGTGCAGACCAACCGTTCCTGACAACATCAAATATTGACAGGTATTTGGAAATGACGATCAGATCAAAGAGTTTCTACAATGTAAGAATGATTTCGAATGTACAAACATAGATTTAGAAAATGACGATGAATTTGTAAATAAAGTTGTTTTTTAGAATGGTAGTGTAAATAAAATAGATGCCGAAGAATTCAATGAAAATGATGTATATTCTGATATTCTGCAGTTGAAAAATAATGTGCTACCTAGAGGTTTAGCTCCATTGGAAGACTTGTTTGATTTTAATGACGTTGCCAAAAAACCAAAAATTGAAGCCAATGGTAAGGAGGTTGAAGAATGTAACATAGGGACCGAAGATAAACCCAAGATGATAAAACTTTCCAAATCTTTACCCCCCGAGTAGAAACTCAAGTACATTGAATTGTTTAAAGAATATATAGACGTGTTTGCCTAGGGTTATGAAGATTTGAAATCTTACGACACAAGCATCATACAACACAGGATCCCAATAAAAGAAGAACACAAACCCTTCAGACAAAAACTTAGGAGAATTAATACCAAGTTACTACCCCTGAAAGAGAAAGAGATTAAGAAGATGTACGATGCGAAAGTCATAGTTCCTTCAAGTTTTTCCAAATGGGTTTCGAATTTGGTTCCTACCAGAAAGAAAACTGGTGAAATTAGGCTATGCATTGATTTCCGAAACTTGAACAAGGTCTCTCTAAAAGACAATTACCCTTTACCTAAAATGGACCAAATCCTATAGAATATAGTTGGGTCCAGCATAATTTCTCTACTGGACGGGTTCTCAAGCTATAACCAGGTTCTTGTTCACCCAGATGATCAGGAGAAAACAACTTTTACCATGCCCTAGGGAACCTTCATGTATGTGAAGATGCCCTTTGGTTTGATGAACGCTGGTGCCACTTTCCAGAGAGAAATGGACATTTCTTTTGTGGATGAGCTCGATAGATTTATAGTCATTTATTTGGATGATGTGGCAGTTTACTCTCAATCCGATGATGAACATTTAAAGCATCTCAGACGAGTGTTTGAGAAGTGCAGGAAATTTTGGATATATCTGAATCCAAATAAAATCCTCTTCAGGTTAGAGGAAGGTAAGATGTTGGGACACATAATCTCTAAAGATGGAATTAAAATAGATCCCAGTAGAATAGAGTCTATTCAGAAACTGGAACACCCAAGGAACATCAAGGAGTTACAATCCTTCATTGGCAAAATAAACTTCCTGAGAAGATTCATACCCAACCTAGCTGAGTTTCTCAGGAACATCACAAACATGTTGAAAAAATACACAAAAATAAAATGGAACATAGAATCCAAGCAGTCATTTGAACAGGTTAAACATGCGCTTACACAAGCTCCAGTCTTGATCAGTCCCGATTTCACCAAAGACTTTTACCTTTTCTCTTTTGCATCTGAACACACCATTGCAGCAGTACTATTGTAGAAAAACAACGAGGGGTATGAACAACCCATAGCCTTTTTCAACAAATCCTTAAGAGATGCTGCATTGAATTACAAAGTAATGGAGAAACAAGCTTTTTCTCTAGTAAAATCCATAAATGACTTTAGAGTTTACATACTCCATTCTCACACAATTGCTAATGTTCTGAATGCAGTGGTAAAATATATTTTAACTCAGGATAATTTGGACAACAGAAGAGGAAAATGGATTGTCTTCATTTTGGAATATGATATAGAGATTAAGCCTACTAAACTGATCAAAGGTCAAGGTGTAGCAAAATTAATGGTTGAATCTAATTTCCATGCTTTAGATATTAATTTCTTGGCTGCAGTTGATGAGCAGGGAGAGAAGGTGACTCCAAACGTGAAAGAGGTATTCCTAAACTCTCCATGGTACGCAGACCTAATATTTGTCTTGCATAATTTACAAGCTTCCCCTGGTCTAACTAAAACTAAAGCTAGGTTTTTGAAGTTGAAAGCATTGAAATTTTGTATTCTAGAAGGTAATATTTATTGGAAAGATCCTGGAGGTATTTTGTTAAATTTCCTTTTGAAAGACAAACATGACGAGATTTTGCAATATTTCCATGCAGGAGAGTGTGGTGGTCATCTGAGTTGGAAGACTGCAACCAATAAGATCCTCAAAGCTGGGTTTTACTGGCCTACATTGTTTGTTGACGTACATTAGAGAGTCACTCCATGCCACAAATGTCAAGTGTTTGAAGGTAAGAAGAAGCTTCTTCCTTTACCACTGAAACCCATCTCATTTGAAGCTCCTTTCCAGCAATGGGTTTTGGACTTCATCGGAGAGATACACCCTCCTTCTTCGGGCCAACACAAATGGATTCTCACTTACACGGACTATTTCAAAAAATGGATCGAAGCGGTACCAAGCAGACAAGCTACTGACTCCATCATCATTAAATTCCTGGAAAATAATATTTTGTCTCATTTTGGATGTCCCAAAAAAATCATAACTGACAATGCAGCTGCCTTTCAATCCAAAAATCTCATAGATTTTTGTAGCTAGTATCACATCACTTTGGGACACTCCACAACTTATTACCCTCGGGGAAATGGCCTGGCAGAGTCCTCCAACAAAAACTTGGTGAACATCATTAAGAAGACACTAGAAGAAAACAAGAAGTCCTGGCATAACAAGCTAGTTTTTGCACTTTGGGCTGACAGGATGACCATTGAGAGGTCAATTGGTATGTCTCCATACCAATTGGTCTATGGCACTGAAGCAATGTTCCCTACCTCTTTGGGGGTTCCTATCATGAAACTATTATAGGAGATGCAAGCTGAGACAAATGACTCCCAAAGAAGAATAAACCAGATAATACATTTGCATTAGTCTAGAGAAGAAGTATACAAAAAAACTCAGGTCGTCCAGGAAAACATCAAAAAGATCTTTGACAAAAGAACTAAAGAAGATGAGTTTGAGTTAGGTTATTTGGTTTTGAGGTGGGATGCTAGGAATGAAGATAAGGGAAAACATGGAAAGTTTGACAACCTATGGATAGGTCCCTACATGATTAAGGTATTCAGAGGAAATAACGTTTTTTTACTCAACAATAGTGATGGGACAAACTTGCCAGGTGAACCTGTGAATGGAAGGATGTTGAAGCACTACTCAACCCCCCAGTAAAGGCTGTGTCACCCACTTCCATTGTATAAACCATTTTTTTCTTTTACTTGCATTTTTGAAGTGGGTAACATTGACCAGGTGGTTGAAGTCCGCAGAGAAGGCCCTGAGCCACTGGATATGCCATCAAAACTTTCATAATAAGGCAAATCAAATAGTAGAAGAAAATCTGGAGAGATCTTTCAAGACACCAGGGAGCATGATTCTTGGCACTTCACAAGGAGAGTACCATCCCCAGGTGGAGCCGCTGTTAT
>JASDQU010883306.1:33331-43464 GCA_032191745.1 Picea mariana
AAAAAAAACTCTAACTGATACCTAAGTTTAGTTACATTCAAGACTCTGAGTCAAACTCCCAGATCGCTCGTGATCATCTGCTCCCAAGCATTTGATCTTCTTCCATTTTTCCAATCAGTTCCAAAAGATTCCCAGTAACTCCCGACGTTTGAGATTCTGAAATGATTCCCAGGCGTCGAGTTGTCCTGCCACACGTGCTTGTTGACGATGCTCCTGCATCATTAGACTACTAAATGATCCATCCTCTATTAAAGTATTACAAAAAATGCTAGAAAGATGTAGCATAGAAGCAGAAGGAAAGCTAGAACAGAAAACAATCAATCATCTACATAAAAGGAGGAGAACAAGTAGGGAATTTAGGCTGAATGCCAACATTGGAGATTTTAACATGGGAGACATTATACTAGATTTAGGATTCAAATTCAATGTATTACCCAAGAATACATGGAAATGTATGGGAGAACCCACATTAGGATATTCACCTATTCAACCGAAAGTAGTAAATCAACACCGAGTTCTACCGATTGGGAGACTGAAAGGGGTAACAATAGACTTGGATGGAATGCATACTAAAGACGAATTCGAAGTAATCGATATAGTGGATGGAAAAAAACCTTATCCAAGATTTCTTGGCTTGGATTGGGTGTTTGATAACCAGGCCATAATCAACTTAAATACGTAGAAGATGAACTTCAAATCAGGAGAATACAGAGTCATTGTGCCATTGGACCCATCAGAAGGGGAAAGGTTCATAGAGCCTACTTGCTCTGACCTGGAGGAAATTAACTATTTGTACAGAAAAAATGTGCGAGATGAAGATTACATGAACCCAACTGTAGATGGGGTACTTAGTTGGCGAAGCATCACCTCATGTGTGTTAGACTCAGATACTGGCTTAGAAGGTTGGCAGCAGAGGTTACATGAAGTCTCGAAAAGAATATGCACAAGAATAGACTACACAGTAAGATGGGTAGGTACAGAGATAAGGGAACCTCCTAGCTTCCATGGGGTGAATGAACTAGAATCATTCTTAACATGGTACAAAGATGAAGTGTTAGAGAATCAAAGGCTCTTAGCACTGGACATAACACTCAAGGAAACACCTGCAAGATGGTGGGGTGTGCACAAAGAAACAATCAAGGGCTGGTATCAATGTAAGTGGTTACTACGCATTAGGTTTGGCACAGAACAAGTGTTTGCATAGGGGCAGACCTAGGGTTCAACTCTTACAACGCACCAACAAACCCTAACTACTAGCCCTTTCGGCAACACCTGTGAGGCAGATGTAGTCTCACCCAAGGTAGCAATAGGGGGTTGTAGGACACAGGTGTCTACAACTAGAGGAAATGAAAAGTTAATCCAAGACAACAATACACAACAATATAGCTATTCTTTACCACTCTAAAGTTTACTTCACAATTTATATCTCTAATCTAACACAATAATGCAATAACAATATAACAGGTGGAAAATAGTCACAACATCAACCACAAAGACAATAGGATATACATGGTTCACCCTCTCTCTAGGGATACATCCACAGAACTATGTTTCTTGATATATTAGATGAAAACATACAGTTCTATCTATGAACTTAGCTTGCATATCTCTCTTTCTTTTTCTCTTTCTCTTCCCTCCCTGTGCACCCACCTGCAGGGTTGATCTTCGCACCCAGCTGAAGATCCCAAATACAGACTCAATATTTTTCTCAACAACAATCATAGTATAAACGAACAAACCCTCCTAGGTCTTCTAGACCTCTATTTACACATTACATGACTCTCAAACAACCTTAGACCGAAGTCTAGGTGTCAAAACCCTAGATCCAAAACCCTAGGGCCACTTGACCCGCATTTTCAGGGCTTCGCCAGCCTATACTTTATTCTTTCTGTAAGGTGATACAAAGCACTCATTGATGCATTTTTCCGCTTGCTGATTTGTGCACGATCCTTCTCCCTCGATGCTTTGTCTTCCTTGATCTTCTCTTCCAATGACTATATTTTCGTTTGCTTCGCTCCTTCTTTTCTGCTTCTTTACCCACTTTAACCCTTCCTCAGTTAATGTTCCTTCCACATAGTTCGTACTTTTCCTTTCTTCTTTAATCTTCGCTTCCTTACATAACCAAGGGCCAATAGGCCCCCAACACTCACATGTGACTCATCCCAAGTCACTACAATATTGATCCTTCTATTTTACTTCGACTGGAGACTGTGCAGAGAAGCCTGTGATTTCTTCTCTATCCCTCCCTATCATGTGTAGACTGTCTTTTATGTGTCTGGTACCTAGTTTCAACTGCACCTAGTACCTAGACCCTTCTTCCTTTTCTTTTACTGAGAGCTGCGGGGCAACTGGTTGTCATAATACAATTTCAACCTGCTCCCATTTACCAAACCTTCTTTCCATTCTCCATTAAGGGTCTTCAAATGCATAGATCCTCCTTTTGTGACATAAGCAACCTCAAATGGCCCAAGACAATGTGTCCTGAACTTCCCTGGATGCTTCATGAACTTGCTATCATATAACAATACCAAATCTCCTTGCTTAAATGCTTTCCTCTTGATATGTTTGTCATGGTAAGTCTTTTCTCTTTCTTTCTGTACCTGCTGATGAAATCCTACAATAAACATGTCTTCCTCTAGCTCCATCAACCGCACAAGCCTGTCTTGAACAACACCTATTTCATCCATACCTGTAAATGCTACAATTATTAAACTAAGAACCAAGTATTCCATAGGTAACACTTCTTCCAAGCCATTTACTAACTTAAAGAGAGTCTATGTTGTAAGATTCTTGCAAGTAGTTCTATAGGCCCATAATATTACTGGAATTCTTAAATCCCAATCATATCTGTTAACACTACAAATCTTGGTCAGCGTTGTCTCCAAGATCTTATTGAAGGATTCAACTGTACCATTCGCCTGTGGGTAGTATGGCATGCTCTTTTGATGGTGAACTTTGAACTCTCGAGTCAAGGCTTCAATAGTTTTGTTAATGAAGTGTGTGCCTTGGCCACTCATGAGGATCTTCGGGCATCCAAATATGGTTATAATATCCTCAAAGATGAACTTCACAGCTATTTCTGCACTACAATCCTTAACTACTCTTGCTTCTTCCCATATGGTCAAATTATGTCACAGTGATAATGTATCTAGCTCATGTGTACCTTCCTGGTGGGTTAATAGGTCCCACAAAGTCAATGGACCACTTCTCGAATACTTGTAACATTAATTATGGTGCCAAAGTCATTTCATCCCTTCTAGAAGGCTTCCCTACTCTTTGACATACATCGTAGGCTCTATAGTATTCCTTAGCATCCTTATGTAAAGTAGGCCACTAGAGGCCATCTCTGAGAACCATCTGCGTTGTTGCTTTTCCTGCATAATGTCCTCCTATGATTCCTTCATGTGCTTCTGCAAGAATCAATGGCCTTTCTACCTCCATAACGCATCTCCTCAAGATCTCATCGGGGCCCATCTTATACAATTGTCCCGCTATAAGTTGAAAGTCAGTTGCGTAGACTACCAACTGTTTCTTTTGAATGACTGTATACTCGTGAGGTGCCATTCCTGTGGACAGGAACTGAACTATCTCGGTGAAGTGATCATCGAATTTTCTGATGGCCAACAACTGTGCATCTGGTAGTGTATCCTCCAAACTGGTGGGTTCCTCTCCATGTTCCAACTTGGATAAGTGATCAGGTCCTTTATTCATTCTTCCTGGCTTGACCACAATCTCAAAGTCATACTCCTGGAATATTAGTATCCATCTGCATATTCTTCCCCCCAACACTGGCTTGTTGACTAAGTACTTTAATGCAAACTTATTAGTGAACATCTTAAAATGTCCTCCCATCAAATAATGTCTAAACTTCTGCAGCACATATACCATAGCCAATCCTTCTCTTTCAGTCATAGTATAGTTCCTTTCAGCTGTAGAAACCTTCTTGCTAGCAAAGTTTATAGGGTGGTCAATGTATCCTACACTTAGCTATGCTAAAACTGGTCCTAATGCAATGGACGAAGCATCGACATGAACATTGAAATTCTTACTCGAATTTGGAAAAACCAAGATTGGTGCAGTAACCATTTTCTTCTTTAGTGTGTCGAAGCTCTGTTGTCATTCTTCTGTCCATTGGAACTTACTATATTTATTTAATAGCTTCTCCATATGTGTTGTTATCTGTGCATAACCCTTAATGAAATTCCTATAGTATCCAGTGTGCCCCAATGCAGTGTGAAACTCTCTAACCGAAGTGGGAGGAGGTAGATCAACAACGATGGAAATATTTTAAGGATCCACCAACAACCCCTTCTTACACACAATGTGCTTGAGCAACACTCCAAAGGGTGAAAAGAAAATGCATTTTTTTAAATTCAGGGCAATCCGACATTTCATGCACTTATCTAACATCAATCTCAAACATTCAATATGACTTTTCAGTAGGCTAAAGATAGTCCAATCATCAAAATATGCTTCGAAGAACTTGTGTAATCAGTCCTTAAATGCTTCGACCATGACCTTGGAAAAGATGGCTGGTGCATTCTTCAAACCAAAAGGCATTACAGTGTACTGGAACGAACCTCATTCTATGGCAAAGGTGGTCTTATGTCGATCTTCCTTAGCGATTTTGATATGGTGATAACTTGAAAATCCATCTGTGAATGAGTAGACCTCCTATCCTCCTACATGATATAGAACTTCGTCGGTAAATGGTGTAGGAAAGGGGTCATGTAGACATGCATCATTCAGCTTCCTAAGATCTACACAAATTCTGATTTCACCTGACTTCTTATCCTGGACCACCATAGGGATAATCCATTCAGATTCTTCAACAGGTTCTATGATTCCTACTTCCAACATTCTATCCAATTCAATCCTAACTTTCTGCTTATATTTGGGATTCAGTCTGGAAGGTCTCTGCTTGATAGGTCTTGCATATTCTCTCAAGGGGATCTTCATTTCTCCCATGGGCACTTTAATTCCTTTCATGTATGTGAACTTGGTTGAAAATAAATCCTGATATTCATGTAATGGCTCTGTGATCTTGCTAACAGTAGCATCGTCCCAATAGTCTCCAACGTTTTCTAATTTAGGTGTTTTTTCTGTTCCAACATTAACCTTCTTAATTTTAATGGGTTGTCCAATAAAAGTTAGTTCGATCCCCGGTCCTTCTATGTCTCTGTGACCTTCAATTTCTGCAATGTTTACATCTCTAGGGTCATCATCCTCATCAACATTAATACTGTAGAAATCCTGTAACTACTGAAGGGGTGTAATCCATCCATCTTCTTCTTGGGAAAAAGGGAGGTTAGGTGCCTCCTCAAAGACCTTTTGCCTCACAATTTGTAAATCCTGATCTACTGTAGGGTACTGACTCTCAAATAAAAATCTAGCTATAAAGTTCTGAGTCATTCCATACCAGTCTCCAGTGATGAGGCGTAGTTCTGATTGAAGATACAAGTTGATAGGCATGGTATCCAAGGTGTTAATGAACTTATGCACCCACTATTCTTTAGGAATGTTGCTCCAGGCCTCCTCACAACTTCACATGTGGTCCTTAGGACAACTCTAGCCTGTGTATCGAACTTCACATCCTTCTGCTTGATCTGAAAAATTCACTGTTAATAAGGTGTGACATTGTACCCACTCTACAATGTTATTCTTGTGTGCTCCCCAACATCTAGCTTGTGTAGTTTTGAAGGCTTCATCCAGTGCCAGCATCCTCTGTTGTACTGGTACAATTTTCACAAATTCAGCTAGAAATGTCTCTAAATGATTCAAGCCATCAAATGTTGGAAGATTACTTACTTTTGTGCCAATCCAACAAACTTCTCTGGTCAATCTGGCACTTCTCCGTGTAGAGACTTCATACATTTTGTTCTTTCGATTTTCCAATGCTTCCTATGAATCTGATGAACATGCACTTTCACTTTGCCAGCTGAGATTTCCATCTGCTATAGGATTAATGTAATCCTATTGTCTTGTTGTCATTTTGTAGATGTTTTGTAGCTCATATGCACGGTCTTCTTCCCTGATAGGTTATGTGTATCTACGACCTTCGTCTAGGTCCAGAGGTGCAATGAATTTAAGGCCATTACCCTCAAATGTCATTCTTCTCTTCTTTAGGTCAACAACAGTCGAATTGTTGAAAGCCTGATCAATTCCTAACAGCGCAGGATAAGGAAAACTGTCATCAACAATCTCAATTACTTCGAAGTATGCAAATTTCCTTACCCCATCGATGTTTATAGGGATATGATCTAGTCTTCCAAAGGGGCTCACCGCCTGCTAATTAGCCATCCTTAGCCTAATAGGGGAGTAAATCAATCTAGGTTTCCCTATCAATTCCCAAGTCTACTTCGTCATAACATTTACTTCTGATCCCAAGTCGAGGACCACATAGTCCACGTCGTAGTCTCCAATCTGAGCACTAAGGTGTAATTCTTTGTTTGTCCTCCATTTCCTTGATACTTGATTCACATCTTTACTCATCATAGGATCTATTTTCCCAATTTCATACTGTCTTACTAGGTGTTTTAGCTCCTGCATACCTTTTTCATATTTTATCAAATTAATATAGGTATATAAGAAGTCCATGAGCTTGCTTACCTATTTTCCTTGTCTAGATAGGGAAGACTGATCAAATGATGGTGGCATTTCACATTCCCTTACTTCTAGTTGTGCCTTAGATGAAGAATCTTGTTCTCCTACAAATTCTTTCCTTTCTTCTTCAAAATTACGCCTCTCTCTCCTTGGATCAAACAATTGTGCCTTCTCTACAACTCTTATGATTCCTGATCCTTCTGCAATCTTTCCTGGAGTTACCTTGTCTTCTCCTGTAACAACACCTCCTATAGTAATAACAACGACTCTGGGGTCCTCACCGTGAGGTTCTGCTGATATTAATTGTACTTTTTGGTTTCCTCCTTGTCTCTCCTAAAGTTTGGCTAACAACACTGGACAATCTTTGATGACATGATCAAACGAGTTATAGTAGTTGCAAGTAGTACAAGGTTTCTGATAGTCCCTTTCCAAATTTCATGGTTGTGCACAATTATAGCAAATGATTTGACCTCTACCTCAACCCATACCTCCATGTCATCTTCTTCCTCTGAATCCACCACAAGGATTGAAGTTTCCTCTTACCGGGGAGTTGAACTGTGCAATATTTCCTTCTTGCTGTGTTTCTCCTTAAATCCTATATATATCCCTTGATCTTTCATGCATGCTATTATAAGCCCTACAATCCTTCTCATCATGCTCCACAGATTTACATAATGTGCAGTAAATATTGGTGGGTGTCTGGACATATTTTTGCATATAATAACATTCACCAGGGCGATGTCTAGTTCTATATAACTCACACTAGGGTACAATAGCCAGGTTCAAAGGACTAGGTTCTCCAAAGTCCAAGTATTTATAAAATAGGGGGCAATTCTCTTTATCATGCCCCTCTGATTTACATCTGATGCACCATATATCTTCTCTTTTCTCTTTTCCTTTATATTTCTTCATATTTTCCACTTGTAAGGATAAACTGGTTAACTAGTTCAATATTTGACTCATACCTGGGCTGGATTATCCTATAGAGGTTGCTTCTAGTTTCATGGTGATCTCCAATGATTTAGCTCGTGAAGCGAACTTCTCTTGCATCAAAGGAACTCTGATGTGTGGCAGGAGAGTAACGATGAACCATTCTTTATTCTGTTCGTCTCAGATCTGAAAACTTAAATGACCTGTCAAAGTCTTAAACCTTTGATCAAACTCCCAAACTGGTTCAGTTACCTTCTGCTTGATTTCCCTCAACTCTGTAATACATTGTGACTACGACTTAGGTTTCTTGAATTCCACACTTAGTGTAGTCTTAATTTCATTTAGTGGTTTAGGCTTTCCATGTCCTAAAGAAAACTTCATATACCAATTGAGTGCATGGTCCCTCAAGGTAGTACTAAACTGATTTCTCTTAACAGCTTCATTGGTAACTTGATTAATGCTCCATACAGCTTCGCATAAGAACCAGTGTTGATCAGAATCTTCAGATCCATCTCCTCTAAAGATAGGTAACCTCATTTAATTTTCCATAGATCTCCGTTGGTTTTTTGACTGAGTATGTACCAAACTGATTGTAACAATACTCTGAATGCTCTGACTACTCTGGTTACTTAATGCTTCTAAAACAATAGGAGGGGTAATATTACTTACTTCGACAGTAGGCACAGTGACTAAAGTTTCTAATTCTCCTCATCGAGGTTCTTCGGTCTGTACTTCCTCTATTTTTGTGGACTCTAAATATTCTTCATCTATTAGATCTGCTTCTTCTCCACTGTAGAATCCCTCGTCTCCTTAGTTTTTATTAAATAGGTTCACAAGAGGAACGTCTCTGAATGGTCTCCCACTGTGCATGATTCCATCCTCTGTGTCATTGTCGTTGTCTTAATTCTTGAACATTAGTTTCACTATATCTTCAGGATATTCTTCTCATGCAATAAAATCTTAATCCTCAACTTTAAAAAGTGTAGGAACTTCCCTCTAGGTCCCTTAAAGAAATACCTCTCTGCTTGACTATACGATTCTACTCTTTCGATAGTGAACTCAATAATGTACCCTCCAATAGTGATATCAAACCAAAGATCCACTGCTCTAGACACAATGTTATCAACTCTCTTGACCTTCTTGATCAACGTCGCTATCCAAACCATAGGTGGTCTAAATCTAATCTCAAAATGGGTAACTACTAAGCTGGCTAACCACTCGTATAACTCCTTATGAACTCCTCAAAAGAAAAATTTGTGTATGTCGGTAAAGATGTACCTTCCCAACCAGTCTTCTGTACTAATGCTAGGGTTCTTGTTCTCGGCTTCAACGAAGTCTCTTTCATGTTCTTCTATCCACTTTTGAATTATTTCTTCGATGGAAACCACCTTGACATTCCCTCAAGAAAATCCCGGTTTCGAAACAGAACCATTTGTTGGCACAAGGGCAGACCCAGGGTTCAACTCTTACATCGCACTAACAAACCCTAACTATTCGCCCTTTCGGCAACACCTTTGAGGTAGATGTAGTCTCACCCGAAGTAGCAATAGAGGGTTGCAGGACACATGTGTCTACAACCAGAAGAAATGAAAAGTGAATCCATGACAACAACACATAACGATATAGCTATTATTTACCACTCTTAAGCTTACTTCGTAAGTTATATCTTTGATCTAACACAACAATGCAATAATAGTATAACAAATGGAAAATAATCACAACATCAACCACAAAGACAATAGGATATACGTGGTTCACCCTCTCTCTAGGGCTACGCCCATAGAACTATGTTTCTTGATATACTAGATGAAAACATACAGTTCTATCTGTGCACTTAGCATGCAGATCTCTCTCACTTTCTCTCTTTCTCTTCCCTCCCTACGTACCTAGCTGCAGGGTTGATCTTCGCACCCAGCTGAAGATCCCAAATACAGACTCAATATTTTTCTCAACAACAATCAACACTGAAAAATAACAATCATAGTATCAACGAAAAATGCCTCCCAGGTCTTCTATACCTCTATTTATACATTACATGACTCTTGGAAAACCTTAGACCGAAGCATAGGTGTCAAAACCCTAGTTCCACTTGACCCGCATTTTCAGGGCTTCACCACCCTATCCTTCCTTCTTTTTCGCGAGGTTCTCCAAAGCACTCATTGATGTCTTTGTCCGCTTGCTAAGTTGTCGATGATCCTTCTCCCTCGATGCTTTGTCTTCCTCTATCTTCTCTTCCAACGACTATCTTTTCCTTTGCTTCACTTCTTCTTTTCTACTTCTTTACCCACTTCGACCCTTCCTCAGTTAATGTACCTTCCGTGCAATTCATACTTCACCTTTATTACTTAGTCTTCACTTCCTTACATAACCAAGGGCCAACAACAAGGAATAAACCAGCTAGAGAAATATGATGGACAGAGAGCACCAAAAGAACACTTGGATAAGTGCAGAATGCTATGGAGGATGACACCACTAGAGGAATGGCCTCATCATTTTGTTCACACATTAGAAGGCATCCCAACAAACCGGTATGCAGACCAAGAACTGTGCAGAGGAACTACGAGTTGGACAATATTACAACAAAAATTTACATTCACTTT
>JASDQU010883307.1:0-14451 GCA_032191745.1 Picea mariana
AACAATAATGAGTCATATTTACATCAAACAATATTGGGTCCATTACCCAAACCTTTGTGCTACGGGGCTTTCTTCAAGGGTTGACATCAATGACAACCAACCTTAATCAACAAGTATTTGAAGTCCTTTTGAATTAATCCTTCTCATATTCCTACACATTACAAAAATCACATATTTTTGAGATATATATGAAAACATGTCAATTTTCTAACATTTAATCACAAATTCGCTTTTAATACTAAAATAAATAAAGTTGAAAATAATAAGGTGAAACTCAAATGTATTTATGAAACTGATGTCATGAAAGGTTAATGGGGCAATGAAATTTGAATAATAATGAAGGGAAAGGTGGATGAAAATAAGAGAATTCTAAGCCCCAACATACCCCCCAACTTAACTTGTTGGATGTCCTCATGCAACCATGCATGGATATTCTCAAGAAATTTTGGCATCTGAATGTTGGCTTTGAGTGATGATAATGAATGTTTCCAGAATGGGATTTACATGAGTAAAAACTGTCATTTTCTTATAGTTGGTTCTTGTGTGACAACCATGAATATAAAGAATGTTGGTTCTTGTGTTAACAACATTCATTTCGTTATTTGTTCTCTTGTTGTTATGATAATAATTTTCCCATATTCTTACTCGAAAATATATGCTATCAATGTGCATAAGGAAACATCACTGAGTATAAGAAAGCCCCTTTTTTTATATATTTGTGGATCATGCCAATATGTATATCAGTGCTTATGAAGCAAAGTGCAACAAAGTATCGTTGGAAAATAAATGTTGGTAAATGGTAAATGAGAGGGAAAATGGAATGATGGTAGTGGAAAAGTGGAGTGATAATAGTGAATAAAGTCCCCTACCCCCCAACTGAACTGGTTGCATGTCCGCATGCAACTAGCATAAGTTATAGAAGGGAAAAGGAAAGGGAGCTTGGTGAGAGAATTTTCCAAATTATTCATTACTAGCAGTTGAGGAATTACATTATTAAAGTTTAGAAAATAACATACCTCCACTTACCCAAAATGTTGATGAACTATGCAATAGGAATATGGCTAATGCGACTGCTGGAGCATGGAAGATGTCATTGCTACAGGATCATGTGAAAAGTGACTGTTGCTATAGCTGTGACTGTTGGATCAGAGAATGTGAAGTGGAGGAATATGAACTGTGTTGAATGAATCATGGAAAAGAGGAAGTATGAAAGTGGAACTGTGGTACTCTCATATAGTTGGAATCATGTTGCTATAACTGTTGATGGAGTCATAAAAAGTGTATAGTATTCTCCTACTGCTAAACTTGATGGTACAATTCTAGTCATGCGAATGAATGTGTTGTTGTCGAGCATGAAAAGAAGTCATTGGATTACCGACCATTGATGAATGTCGTTAACCAATGTGAGGAAACTCACCATTGATGTCAATGAGTGCCAAGGTACCCGAGTACATATTGCGAAGTGCGAATGGATGTGATAATGTCGAGCCACTTGTAAGATCTGGAAATCAAGGGACATTGATGTATTCCCATGATTGTCAGCGAGAGAACTTGCCATTAAGGCATGCAATCCTCTAGGTACTCAAAAGGAACTCTAGTCTATATCCTAGATAAGGTGTTGAGGTCAATGGGGTAAGACTTGTTGAAAGGTGGGCCTTAAGGAGTCCCACATCAGTCAACGCGAGTTTGGAAAAAGATTGGTAGGACTATAAATGAAAAGATATTAGTAGAAACAGTGTTTATGGCAAGGCAATGTAGTCATGGAAATGGAGCTGGATAGTTTTATTGACAAGGCAAACTGAACTGAAAAATATAAAGAGATGTATGCAAATCAAAATGATAGGCATGTACGAAGTCATGAAGGATAAGGAAATGGAAGATGGGATTCAACACAGGGATGAAATATCTGCTTTGAAGGAGAAATGGGAGAAATAATTCATGACGAAAAATGGTTTGATGAATGGTCGTTGTGTAACAACAAATGCCATGATGTGTACAAAGAGAATTAGCTCCTTCAAGCAATCAATAAGGCATGTTTTCTCAAAAATTTTGTCATTCTTGAAAATCACTTCAGCATCAAGATGCGATCGGCTGCGCACCTGAAAAAAATTAGTACAAATCCTGCATGAAAACTTGTGAGATGTTTGAAGAAAAACATAACATGTAGAAAGAAGTACAAATGTGGCAAAGTAAAAATAAAATGTGTTTTTATACCCCTTGTCGTGATCGTTGAGCTCGCGCTTGTTTCATCATTGATTTCTTGCTAAAGTGACTCCAAGAAACAACTTAGCTTAAAAAACGTTACTTTGATATTGTTTTCAAGAATTATTTGAAATGTACATTTGCTAAAAAAAGTTTTATTATGAATTTGACCTAATTATTATTATTATTATTTAATTATAATAAAACAAAGCAAACTGAAATAAAATTCTACAATAAAACAAATAGATAAATAAAATTATTTTTATGATTATATTTTTTTATTTTGTTTTATTTTTAATTTTTTTTAATCACTCAAAATTTGTACTGGTTTTCATTATACTTATCTTAAGATCATATACATACTTAATGGAGTGTTATTAATTTTATTATGCAATAATAAACAAGAACTAGAAGATAAAAATGAAAGGTTCTCAACCTAAACTGCAAAACATGCCAAACCAAACACTAATATTGCATATTAACAAGCTCAACTCAAGCCAACGTGATCAACCAGTCCTAGAATGAGCAGATTCCTCTTTTACGGATTTTGCAACGCCATGCCAAAGAAGTAGGACCTTCGTCAGAGTTTTCCTTCCTAGGGTTGGCCTTCTCGTATGCACTAAAAGATAAATTACATACGTCTCGCCAACCGACGTCGTTCTTCACTGAATACATAACTGCATCACCAATCCGACAACACTCATCGGTAAGATCAAGGGAAAAAAAGTATGGGACGTAGGGAGCCATAGTTAGTTCACAATTTTTGAAGATGATTCCTTCTTCACCTTCTATTCACTGCCGCCAAAAGCACAACGCGCATCACAACCTCGGCCATCACCATTCTCAATCTCTCGTGAAAACCCTGATATGGTGATACTTATTACTGATTACCCTGCTTGCTCGATCATTCATCTGCTTACCATTCCGCCTCCTCGAAGAGATAAAACAAATCCATAGAAAACGTATCCAATTGACCCAACATAGATAATACTTACGATCTGCCTACCCTCGTGGAAAAATTGTAACTATATTTCTGAGCCGAGCCCTGCCATCCTTTTTTCAAGGCGTTAGCATCTCCCCTAGCCATTTAATAACGATAGGGGACCAGAGTCAATTCTGTGCCTGAAACTTAGCAGATGAAGTGGACACTTGACATTGTCACACCATGCGAGCTAGATCGAAATCCTTGATTTTAGATATGTCGTGGAGGCTGACAGTATGGTAATATTATCGCCATTATGGAAGCAGATCATTGTAAATCAAATTGATACAATCAAATCAGATTTGGTCTTGCAACCTCTGGTAGAAAAATCTTTGTATTTGGTTGAACATATGAGTGGATCTCATATCCCCAAAATTGCGTTAAATAATGTTCATTCATTGCTGGAGCTCATGATCAATAAGTAATCACCTTCATTCCGCTCTGCTTCTTTCAGCTTGACATTTTCTTTGTTTTTTTTAATACCATTTGTAGAAAAAAGTGGATACAACAAATACGCTCATAATGAAGGCCAGTAGCATATCCAACTGACTAAGTTCTAGTTCCATACGAAAAAAAATCTCCATCAAATCCCATGAGTGAGGCATCAATTCCAAGTACAATGAAAACAAGTGCATTTGAAACCAAGTAAGGCTCACATGATAATATTGTAGCTTAAGTGAAAGCATCAATTTAGGCATAATGAGGACATATAATATGGACATACAGAATCAAAAGATTGATCACTCACACGAAAGAATAAAAACAAGATACGTCCCGGAGAACTTGAACAGATAAATTTGTTACTTAGCGAGTGGAAACGACATCACCAGTTGGATAGTAAGTATAATATCCTATAGCAAGGCCCATAGTAGAGACAAATATAGCAGGAGCGAAGGAAGCATCTAACGCATCAAAGACGAGGGTAATAGAAGTTTATACACAGGCATACGCACTAGCAGCTTAAGTAGTAGTTTACTAAGCGGATTCCTTAGTATCAGAGCCAACAACAACTGTAGATTATTTAGTTGATTAAGTGAAAGCGACACATGCTGCAAATGTAACAGGTAGAAAAAAAGAAGTTTACCCCATCCAGAAAGCATCGTTGAAGCTTTAACTGGGCACATAGGTAAAGGTAGTTATATGGGAAATATTTGGCTTGGTATAACAAATTTATATCTTGGCTCTTCATGAATTCACAAATTGCTTATTTGTTCAATCAAGCTTATGTGGTGGTTTCTGTGCATTCATGATATTTTGTTTGCTTGCAGGGTTATTTCTTACAGGATAAGGGGTGAGAGCAAGAACATGGCACGTAAACCAAAAAAATAAACCAGGCCCAAGTTTAAAAACAAGATTGAATCTTGGGAGGACTGTTGTGTGAGAGTTATCTGTCACCTACCTCTTATCTTGCATAAATTGTAGACCTTCTTATTCTTTTTTTTATATATTTTTTCTAACGTACTTATTGTTTTATTATTTTGATTTGTAGAAAGCATGCACAAATTTTTATTTATGTATTTATCTTAAAAAAATAAAAAATAAAATAAAAATATAAAAAATGATTTCGCAAACTTATTACAAATTTGTGAGCAAATGGAAATAACTGTAGACAAAAAATAGATTAGGAAAAAAAAAATTCTTTTCATCAATCAGTTGAAATCAATCTGTCATCCTACTGTTCTAATCCTCGTGATCACACGAAGTGCAGAGGAGAGCATATTTATTCTAAAAAATAAAAAAGACTTGAACACAAAATCCTACCTACTCTATGCTAATTAAAAATGAGAGATTAGTTATGTGTAGTCAAATAGCCAATGTAGCCATGCACACAACAGTAATAAGAATGTGTTGTCTTACAATTTCGCAAATGACAATTGGAAATATATACGAACATGCAAAATTAGCTGTTGAAACTGCGAATTAAAAAAATAAAAATAAAAACTAAATGGATCTAACCTAGTACTTGATTGAAACCATCGTTCGATCAGGCTTTCATAGGCGCATTGTTCCTCGATCAGATCATGTTGTAACTCCTCTTCATCTTCCGTGATCTCCTTTTCAACCAATTGTTCATCATCGGATCCATAAGAGTCTTTAGATGTTGGATCTTCAATTGTTTCTGGAGAGGTATTTCAATCTTTGATCCTTGTCAAGATCTCCTCTTACTGGGAAGAGGAAATCCTGACATCTGTCAGGATCTAAGTGAGTAGTTCCAAGCTGACATTCATTGTTAAACCATGTTAAAAAAAAAGATTCTTACAGCACCCAAATCAAAATGAAAAACTTAAATAAAAACACTCTTGCTAAAACATAAAACAATTACTCTTCACAGTTGTGAAAATTAAACGCTCTTGATAGTTGGTAGGGACAGTGAGAAGTCTCCTCTCACGAGCTTCTATGACCCTTAGAACCAACACATGTAGATCACACTTGCCGAAATTAAACACTCTTGCATAAATTGAAATTTGCAGAAATTGAAACTACTCTTGCGGAAATTGAAAGTTGTAGAAATTGAAACTACTTTTACCTAGTTGGTAGGGAGAACATGAGGAGTCTCCTCTCAAGAGCTTCTATGAATCCTTACCAACACATCTAGATCAGACTTGCATGAATTAAACACTCTTGCATAAATTGAAATTACTTTTACCTAGTTGGTAGGGAGAACATGAGGAGTCTCCTCTCATGAGCTTCTATGACCCCTTACCAACATGTCTAGATCACACTTGCATGAACTGAAATGAAAAATAAACTAATACCTCAATCCATCATGCTTCCCTGGCAACGACGCAAAAATGTTGGGCTCTAAATATTTCCTAAAAACGACCTCTATGCATCATCCGAAGGTAGGTGATGACACAAGCATTTTACTTGTTGTCTACGTAGGTTCTTACCTTTTGTTTTCAATACCCAGCCTCCAGAGATGCAACACATGTAAAGGAACAACAATTGTAAAGGGAACGACAGTTGTTCTATTTGAATAAACGACACTTCTTGTAAAGGGAACAACAATCATGACAAGGGAATGACAGTTGTTACATTGGGCCAAACTAATGTGGAATTAATTTCATTATAGTACTTGCCCAACTATCTATTTTGTCAACCTGGGGTTCATAAACTGACGAAGAACATGCAAAGTATATAAAATATTGAAGCGGAACTAATCTAATCTAATGTTTAAGCTACAACTGAAATTGAATTATTAATCTAATGCAGGAAATTGAAACACACGACTGAAATGAAATTAATCTAGGAATGGGAAATTGTGGAAATGAAATTAATCTAGGAATGGAGAACTACATGAAGGAAAAACAAATACAACATGTGAAGAGTTGAATGACACAACAACATATGTGAGCTCATGCCAATAAAGCAATCTTACATTACAATAATCAAATCAATATTCATAACAAAATAATGAAAGCATGAAAACCAAAACTTATGAATCAAAGCTAAGAATCCCTTTCTCTTTCAAATCCTAATGACTACCATTAATGACTACTCTAAAAATTGAAATCTCATGAAGAGAGAGCACTCTCTTTTATACATGAGAGCCTTGAAGATAATATAACCATCTCATAATTACAGATCCACTTTTCTCTCAACCTATTTCCCATTATTACAAAATATAATCCCTTCAAATCCTCACACATATCTCTCATATCCTTTGGATAAGATATGCCAACCAAATCTCCATGATCTTCTCCTTGGAATAGGCTTGAATTATCTGCTCAAATCTTGAAATGGTGGAGGAAGTATTCGAGAAGTTCTTTTGAATTAATCCTTCTCATATTCCTACACATTACAAAGCTCACGCATTTTTGAGATATATATGAAAACATGCCAATTTTCTAACATTTAATCACAGATTCCCTTTTAATATTAAATTGAATAAAGTGGAAAATAATAAGGTGAAACTCAAATGTATTTATGAAAATGATGTCATGAAAGGTTAATGGGACAATGAAATGTGAATAATAATGAAGGAACATGTGGATGAAAGCAAGACATTTCTGAGCCCCAACATATCCCCCAACTTAACTTGTTGCATGTCCTCATGCAACCATGCATGGATCTTCTCAAGAAATTTTGGCATCTGAATGTTGGCTTTGAGTGATGATAATGAATGTTTCCAGAATGGGATTTACATGAGTAACAACTATCATTTTCTTATGGTTGGTTATTGTGTGACAACCATGAATATAAAGAATGTTGGTTCTTGTGTTAATAACAACATTCATTTCGTTATTTGTTCTCTTACTTTTATGATAATAATTTGCCCATATTATTCCTCGAAAATATATGCTATCAATGTGCATAAGGAAACATCACTGAGTATAAGAAAGCCCCTTTTTTTCTATATTTGTGGATCATGCCAATATGTATATCAGTGCTTATGAAGCAAAGTGCAACAAAGTATCGTTGGAAAAGAAACGTTGGTAAATGGTAAATGAGAGGGAAAATGGAATGATGGTAGTGGAAAGGTGGAGTGATGATAGTGAATAAAATCCCCTACCCCCCAACTGAACTGGTTGCATGTCCACATGCAATTGGCATAATTTATAGAAGGGAAAAGGAAAGGGATCTTGGTGAGCGAATTTTCCAAATTATTCATTACTAGCAGTTGAGGAATTACATGAGTAAAGTTTAGAAAATAACATACCTCCACTTACCCAAAATGTTGATGAACTATGCAATAGGAATATGGATGATGTGGCTTCTAGAGCATGGAAGATGTCATTGCTGCAGGATCATGTGAAAAGTGATTGTTGTTGTAGCTGCAACTGCTGGATTAGAGAATGTGAAGTGGATGAATCCGAACTATGCTAAATGAATCATGGAAAAAAGGAAGTATGAAAGTGGAATTGTGGTACTCTCATATAGATGGAATCATGTTGTTGTAACTGCTGATGGAGTCATAAAAATTGTATAGTCTTCTCCTGCTGCTAAACCCGATGGTACAATTCTATTCATGCGAATGGATGTGTCCTTGTCGAGCATGAAAAGAAGTCGTTGGATTACCGACCATTGATTAATTTTGTTAACCAATGTGAGGCAACTCACAGTTGATGTCAATGAGTGCCAAGGTACTTGAGTACATCTTGCGAAATGCGAATGGATGGGTTGATGTCGAGCCACTTGCAAGATCTGACGATCAAGGGACATTGATGTATTCCCATGATTGGCAGTGAGAGAACTTTCCATTAAGGCATGGAAGCCTCTAGGTACTCAAAAGGAACTCTAGTCTATATCGTAGATAAGGTGTTGAGGTCGATGGGGAAAGACTTGCTGAAAGGTGGGCCTTAAGGAATCCCACATCAATCAACATGAGTTTGGAAAAAGATTGGTAGGACTATAAATGAAAAGATCTCAGTAGCAACAGTGTTTATGACAAGGCAATGTAGTCATGGAAAGGGAGATGGATAGTTTTATTGACAAGGCAAACTGAACTAAAAAAGATAAAGAGATGTATGTGACTCAGAAAGGTAGGCATGTACGAAGTCATGAACGATAATGAATTGGAATATGGGCCTCAACGTAGGGATGGAAAATCTTCTTTCAAGGAGAAATGGGAGAAATAATTCATGATGCAAAATGGTTTGATGAATGGTTGTTGTGTAACAACAAACACCATGATGTGTAGAACGAGAATTAGCTCCTTCAAGCAGTCAATAAGGCATGTTTTTTCAAAAATTTTGTGATTCTTGAGAATCACTTCAGCATCAATATGTGAGCAACTGCGCACCTAAAAAAAACTTAGTACAAATCCTACATGAAAACTTGTGAGATGTTCGAAGAAAAACATAACATGCAGAAACAAGTACAAATGCAGCAAAGTAAAAAAAAAATGTTTTTTTATACCGCTTTTCGTGGTCGTTGAGCACGCGCTTGTTTCATCATTGATTGCTTGCTAAAGTGACTCCAAGAAATAACTTATCTTTAAAAACATTACTTTGATATTGTTTTCAAGAATTATTTGAAATATCCATTTGCTAAAAAAAAAAATATTATGAATTTGACCTAATTTTTTTTTTTAAATTATAATAAAACAAAGCAAACTGAAATAAAATTCTATAATAAAATAAACAGATAAATAAAATTATTTTTATGATTATATTTTTTATTTTTTATTTCATTTTATTTTTTATTTTTTTTAATCACTAAAAATTTGTACTGGTTTTCATTATTCTTATATTGAGATAATATACATACTTAATGGAGCGTTATTAATTTTACTATGCAATAATACACAAAAAATGGAAGCTAAAAACGAAAGGTTCTCAACCTAAAATGCAAAACTTGCCAAACCAAACACTAATATTGCATCTTAACAAGCTCAGCTCAGGCCAATGTGATCAACCAGTCCTAGAACGAGTATATTCCTCTTTTGCATGTTTTTCAATGCCATGCCAGAGTAGCAGGAGCTTTGTCGGAGTTGGCCTTCCCAGGTGTTGGCCCTTGACCAAGTTTTGAGGATCCTTGGTCATGTTTGACCTATTTTTGGGACTTCGACAGGCCGTTGAAGGTGGAGCGCAATACAAAGCGAAGATCATAGGATCTCAGCCCCTTTTAGGGTTTTTAGGGTTTTGGGCTTATGTAACTGGTATGGGAATGTCAACCCATGGGTTTACCCATGCTTAGGGCTATTTTGTATGTATAAATAGATGTTAAGGAAATGTAGTGAGTATGAATGGCTAAGTGCTAGAGTTGGATCTAGGTGATCAAGAGTTGTAAGTGCTTTGTGCATGCTATGTGAGACTTGCAAAGCTAAGTGCAAGTCATTGTAAGAAACTGTGGAAGGTTGTGTGCTTGGATCTACTCGAGGAAGGAGGATCTAGCGAGCTGCGCAGATTCCCTATCCTCTACGAAGTAGGGTTTTCGAGGCTCTGTGCATATAACTGATTGAACAAGATAATAAAGAAGACGAAGAGTTTGTGGAAATAGCCCCAGGGTGGGGGTGAACCACGTACATGTTGTGTTTCTCTGCTTTGTGCGATGTGTGATGTGCTTAAATGTTAATGTGCTTAGTGCTTCGATATAGATGAATGGTAGATAGATATGTTAATGTTATGTTCTTAATAGTATGCATCTGACCTATGAGGGTATGAATAGTGCTTAAATACCTTAGTTCTGAATGAATACTGTGATACTTTGTAATTAGGGTTTAACTACGCTGACTGGATATTGATGAATGTTAGCTACTGAGTGCTTTGTTAAGTGTTAAAATCACATATCTGTTTCCTAGCTAAGGTTGTAGACATCTGAGTCCTGCAACCACCCCTGCCTCTACCTTGGGTGAGACTTCATCTGCTTTGTAGGTGTTGCTGAAAGGGTCGGTAGTTAGGGTTTTGTTGGTGCGTTGTCGTAGCATTGAACCCTGGGTCTACCCTTGTGCCAACAAATGGTTCTATTGCCAGGACCTAAAACTGTGATTGCTGGGAATTGAAGAAAAAGAAGCTTTGTGTGAATATTTGACCTGAAATTGTGAAATCTTTGTGCATAGATCTATTGCTCTAGTGCGCAGTATTCTACTTGATTTGTGAAGCTCTATGCCAAGAAGGGTCGGATCTTAAGAAAAGAGTTAAGATCTGCAAGCTCTATGCTCTAATAAAGGTAAGAAAAGTGAAAAGTTTTAGATCTAGAAGCTTTGTGCTCTGCTGAAGATAAGATTAGTGGAAAATTTTGTTTCTAAAGTATGGATCTAGGTATGTTTGACAAGATTTTTCCTAGCTTGAAAACTAGGGAATTGATAGATGAAAGAAGATTTGATAAGAATAGTGAAAGATATGTTATACCTATGCATAGAGAGAATGTTTGGACTAACAAATGGATGCAGGATCCTAGAAATAATTTTTTGCAAGTTAGCTACCATGATCCTAGTGCACAGTACAGGAAAGGCTGGGGAGCATTTAAGAGAAAGAAAGGATTAACTCTTTGTTACAGTTGCATAAAACCAGGACATCTTGCTAAGGAATGCCCTGGAAGAAGACATAGTTACCTTTGTTGCAAAGCTATGGACCATGAAGTTTTGGATTTCCCTAGAATGATTGCTAAGGTTGAAAGGATGAATATGAGACAAGGAGACCACGAGAAGGGTCAAGCAACTGAGATTATGACAGAAACCCAGAAAGAATAAGAAAAAATATTGCTACAGATGAAAGAAACCCTGAATGACCACCCACATATCAGCTTATCAGAGATCTTCAAAGAAAAAGAATGCATTGAAGTAAGAATAACAGACTTTGACATTGACTATGTTCTGGATGAGGAAACACAGGTGAATATTATGACAGAAAGAACTTGGAAAATTCTAGGAAATCCTTCTATGATTCCTTCATTGGGAGGAATAGGGTTATTCAGAGGAAAGCAGATAAACCTATGTGGAAAGCTCACCCAGATATCTATGAATTCCAATGGAACTTCGACAGAGGAAGAATTTGAAGTTGTTAAATTTATTGCGAACAATGCTCCATTTGCTATGTTACTAGGAAAACCTTGGATTTAAAGAGATCAAGACAGAAGGAAAGAAGAAGAAATCTTAGAGCAGAAGAAGCAAGAGTTAAAAGATTTCATGACTAGGAGGATCGAACACTTGATTGAAGAACAACATAACCAAGCGAAGCTATTTAAAACCAGAGACTTGGATGTCAAAGTGGGAAGAACACTAGAATACCCGCATAAGACTAAATTACCTATTCCAGATACAGATGAAGTATTACCCCTGATTTATAGGAAAGAATCTCAACAACACAAAGTTACTCTGCCAAAAGAAGATAAGAATCAGAATGGAAAAAGGAATACTGAGAAAAAGCCTACTGGAAGGAAAGCCCGAAAACTAAGTAAGAAGAGAGCTAAGACCTAAAAGTTATAGAAAGTTCTAGAGGGAACTTCGTAGAAGGAAAATTTGCAAAATTGAAACTTCGTTGGGATATCAAAACGGTGTCACATGGCACTTCGCCATGGTGATGAAATATAGCCGTTGGGAACAGTGTAATCATTAGACCAATGGCCCGAATGGGTAGAAAGTCATTTATGATAAGAAAGTTTTCCACCAGACCATTGGGACCACGCCATAATGGACATAACTGAGTTAATGAAGGCTTCTGACCCGTTGCAAGAGATCCATTGCCAAATTATCTATTTATCCCATCGCGCCACGCAACGAGAACACTTTTTATAACCATGAATTTGAATCCGCAAACTAGTTGATTTCACACAGTGATCATCGCGCTATTGCCATCCATCCCATTGAATTAACTAGTTACTCTTCGAACCCGAGATATTCAACCATGAACGTGCATGTCAGACGAGATTAGCACTGCAGAGAAAATTGTTGAAGAAGTTCTCATTGACCTAATGACTAAAAGAGTAATGTATGAAAGAGCAATTTCTACAAGTATTCAAGCAGCATCAATGAGAGGAGTGAAAGCCTCTCCATCGACTGCTCGTGGAGCCAAATCATCATGATAATTAGCGGAAAAGAGAACCAAACATAGAGATGACCTGGAAAATGTGAAGTTTATCCTGACCATATTGCTCAATTACATCCCGCCTATGGCCGATGTGGTGATTCGATATAGCGTGCTAAGATATTTCAAGTACTCCATGGTTACTGCGTACCTGCCAAAGGGGATACACACAGTTCACGTGCAGCAGGACAAGATCGCAGCGTTGAAGTTCAGTGACTTCAACCTTGGAGATCGCAAGAACTATAGCATTCTCACCACATACAAATACTTGACCAAGATGAAGGGGAAGAACTCAAAGATAATCCCCCAAACATGGACTATGAACCTCACGTAGTCCACCCTGTTAAATGTAATGAAAATCCCACACTTCAGAAGGCACCAGGAAGTGAACGCCCGTGTCAAGCTATTACTTTCATGTTACCATGGAGACTACTTATGGCTAGACCACCGTATTACATTCGATCTAACGTTGATCCATAGGATCACCGGATTAAGTATGCAAGGACCTGACCCATAGGAGTTCTATCCAGGAAAATCCATAGATCATGCACTAGCACAGAAGATCAAAGATACATACGACAATGTTGAAAAGGGGACGCGAGGCTACAAGGTAGCCTCCATCCAGAATGGTGCAGTGCACCTAGCCTACCAGCTAATAGCCAGAAAGTTAGTAAGGAATAACAGACCTATGCAGGTCATAGGATTTGTTGTTGACCTCACAGGGAAGTGCGTGGAAGGCATGGGGATGAACTGGGTGAATTACCTAGTTAATCAATTGGAACTAGACTGTCGTGAAGCACAGGACTAGGGCTACGAGTTTCACTTTAGTTGGATCCTGATCATCATTACCTTTGTTTCCTGAGAGATGTCGAAAGGTGCGACCTTTTCGGATATTGAACCGTTCAAGCCGCTTTCTGCGAAGTTCACCACACTCTGGTATTCGAGTGATATGAACGAAAAGTGGCAGTCGAACACTGTTTTTCATACATATTACCTTCAACTGAAGAGATACATCAAAGTTGAACCTCGCATGACCCCGAACACCCTACAAAGGTTCCGATCCCTGATGAATTTCTGCGTAGATCGACACTCCATCTACATAACAGTGCGAGACGATGAACATAAGGAGGAGCTTCATTCGTACTAAAAAATAACAGAAGAAGACCTTGAGGAGATCACTAAGGACTGGTGTTATAGCAAGATTTTCCTCACCATTGCTATCTTGCACAGAGGGCCTTTTTCCATTTCCCTATGCAGACTTATCAACCCCTTTTTGATAAATCTAGAACCAAAATATATATTTTTCCACATATACAGTCCCTAATTGCTTTGCAAGATGCGTATATACACCCTTTTCTATTGAACAATCGCGTATACCACTTCCCCTTGTTTGCTTGCTTTCTTTAGTGACTACTGGGTAGGTTTTGAGGATCCTTAAGCCTTCTTAGGTCTCTGTGGTGCATGTTGAGATTATTTGGGATGACAGGAAACCTGTTTGGAGTTGAATTTTTGGGCGGCGTCTTTCTCTTTGTTTTCCATTTTTTATTTGTCCCTGGTAGTTGGGCTGTCTGCTTAGCTGCTTGGTATTCTGCTCGAGTGATTGCTTTTATAAACAGTAGAAGTTATATATCAAGTCTCTTATCAGTCCATGCATTTTCTTTTTAATACATTGAAAATACAAAAAAAATAGGTATTTTTCATTGGTTGGTATTTTTGTCTTGGAACCTTTATCATTAGCTTATCACATTTAGCGAAAGATTGCATTTTACTTCTGAGTTGTAGAGTTAAAATTGAAGATTT
>JASDQU010883307.1:14634-28925 GCA_032191745.1 Picea mariana
TCCATACCTTTTTGAGTAATCATGGCCAATAAAATTTATGCTTTAAACTAAAATTGATTAGTAATGATTTTATTGTTTAGGGTGCACAAACTAGCCTAGGATTTAGTGCCTTAGAATAGGATTTTGTGGGTAAACTTCTCCAAGGCAATTAAATCAACATATGTGTCTAAGACAGGGAGTTGAGAAATCCATTTTACAATTGGTAATATCAAGAGGCTCCGCTCACACCGGAGTTAATCACGAGTTTGCGCAAAGTTTGTTGAAGGGATAACCCATGGATACTTACCTAGCATCAGAGATATTTCTGTGGATTTATTCATATTTGGGGATATTTCTAGTATCCATACTTCTGTTAGAGGTGGTACTTTCAAGGTTTCGGGATTTTCTACCCTACCCATACGGTATTCCATACTTACGACTGTTTGCATGTGCATCGGTTATACAGTGGTTGATTAGTTTCTTGACTTAGGTTTCTCATAGGTTACTTGCATGGGTTATTCCGCTTGTATCTTGGGTCAGATAGGGGTCGGACAACACACAAACTTTATTTTTACCTCTCCGAGGGGATCTGACCGACTGGTTGTTAAGCCTACGAGGGCCCTTATAATTGATTCTATTACCTCCAAACTTTAGCAGGGAGTCTTAGGTCCCTCCTGGATGAGGCATACCTTCTTTAGTGAGGGAGGCCACTTAGCCACTTTAGCCCATTTGAATGCATATTGGCCGTTTGAATTTTTGGTATGCTCTTTGATTACTAGTTGGCCTTAGCATATATTTTTATTTGTTGAGAATCATAAGTCGTCGTGGAGTTGAACCAACTTCTTCGCAGGTCTCGTCGGTTGTTGCAGTTACCACCGGTTTTTGAGCTATTTCCTTCTAAAAGGCATAGAGTTATCGGGAATGGTACACACACATCCACTTTTTAGACTTGTGATCCCACAAGGATGAGTAGTGAGTCTAGTCTTCAGAACACTGGGAGTTCATCAACTCCCAATCCCACTATAGTTAATTGCACTCCTTCAACACCTGCAGCCGCTACAGTTGCAGTGCTGGAGGCCTACACTGATACTATGACTCAGCCTGTAGTCAATGCTTTGTCTCTTGCCTATAACCCTTTTGGAGGTTTTCGCAACTCAGCAAGTTACAATATTTAGACCATTCCTATGGCTACTAGTCCATTTTCTTATGGTATGCCAAGTTTCACTTCACAGTTTTCGACTGCCATCCCAGCTGCTGGCCATAACGCTAGCCTTGGACATGGGGGCACTACACCTCCTTACACTCCTTTTCCATTTGGTAGCTCTCATGTTACCCAAGTGAATCCTAATGTAGGAAGTGTCCCCTTCCTTAACTCCAGGTCTAATCCTTCTACGGATGTATGGAACAACCAAGATGGCAGACAAGTTCCTCCCTATATCCCTATCCCCTTGGTGCCGAATTTGACCAATACTTTTGGCATAACGAATCCAATTCAATCCTCCGGATTCCCACCCAGAGGAGGTCAGTCTTATGTCTTGGGCACCCCCCAACTTGGATCTAATCCAGTTGGGGGTAGTTTTAACAACCCTCAGTTTGGAGCTAATCCAACTGGGGGAAATTTTCACAACCCTTATCAGAACATTCTTGTTGGACTGATGCCCAATCCATATTTCACGAATCCACCCGAAGGAGGGTNCCTAGATGGAACGCAACTCCTAGTACTCAGTCTTTTGTAGGAGGATGGGGTCAGGTGTCGCAACCCCGTATTCCCTTTTTGGCCATGCTTAATCTACCAAATTTGTCTAAACTAATGAACGACCCAGTGAGTCATGATCCCACATGGCCCCCTGTCCCCACCAAGCTTCTGTCTGACATTCCAAATTTTGAGGGTAAGAATGGCGAGGACCCTGGTGATCACGTCACTACTTTTCACCTCTGGTGCTCATCGAATTCTTTGAATCGTGATTCTATTAGATTACGATTGTTTGAGCACACTCTTATCGAGATTGTGTCACAATGGTATATTGAGATACCTAAGGGAACATATGAGTCTTTTCAACAGTTAGTACTAGCCTTTCNTCAACTACCTGTTCATTACGATGCTGGCCTTGAACTTTTGTCAACTTTATGTCAGGGTTTCGACAGTTATATTTCGGACCATATCCAGGAATGGCGTAGGCAAAGACAGTTAGTTAAGACTCTCATACTCCCGACCGTTCTTTTAGAATGTTTTTTAAAGTCTTTTCACGCTCCTATTTCAAAGGACGTTGCTACTTCTGGGGTCTTCAGCGAGGAAGAGGCCATTTTTAGAGCCTAGAAATTCGATTTGATCTATTCTCAGTCTGGGATGTTATACCACCTTCTTCCCGATGCACCTTGGTCAACTCATGATCCTAGACAGAGTCCTAGGCCCCATGTCAATGGCATTGTGGGGTCCACCAATGTAAAGTCCACAGACTTGGCAATGAAGTCTGTCGGAGGACCAACTTCATCTGAATCCTCCAAACCCACCCAATCAGTGGATGTACACTCCATGCAATCATCAAAAAACCCAAACGGTGACTAGCAACCAGATGGGAATAAACGAAAAGGTCAAAATAATCATAGAGGTTGGAAGAATAAACCCAAGGACAAGAATAATAATGGAAAACAAAACAATAATGTTGGAGAGGGCAAGAAAGAAAAGCATAAGGTTAAGTTTCCTTATAAAATTTGTACTGATGATCACCTTACACACTTATGCCCCAAACTTGCGGAGGTTGCCAAGATTTTAAATATTCCACTCGCTATGCTAACGAATCCTTTTCCTCACAAGCAACACTTAGCCTCGAGTTCTTCGAACACTGGAAATGCACCTGGTGGGAGTCAAAACCCACCACCGCAAAATGGCGACCGTGTTTGTATCAATATGGTTGATGCAAAAATCGATATAGCCACTCACTCTCGAGATTATGGCTCTTCAAAAGCTAGTACCAGCCTAGATGCTCCTCCTCTACCCTCGGAGACGAATTTATAGATCGAGAAACTAGAGCCACTACCTCATATTACGAAAGGAGTATTCAAGCGCTCTACCCATAAACCTAATGCTAGAGCCACCCAAAACTACTCTATTGTTAAGGATCTGGGCCAAACACCTTGCACAATGTCTTCTTTGGATGTACTCCAGATGTGTCCATCATAGAGGAATGCCTTACTCTCTGCCTTAGGAGCTCTAGAACCTAGTGGATCGAATATCATCAAGTTTGATGTCACGAACGTGAAGCCTCGTTTACCCTACCATGTGGCTTTACAAATCCACGTGGAATATTCTAAATATATCATCAAACGAGCGATCATTGATGAAGGTGCTGCCACTTTCGTGATGTCCTTAGTCTATTGGAAAGCTATCGATTCTCCAACCCTTTCAAATTCGTCGACCATGTTGATCACATTCGACGGTCATTCCTTCCGCCCTCATGGTATTCTCCCCACCTTTCCGGTCCAGTTAGGTGGGAAGATGGTAAAGGTGGAAGTAGAGGTAGTTGATGCACCTCTTAATTATAACCTGTTACTAGGTCGCAATTGGACTTATGATATGGTCGTTGTCGTATGGTCCGTTTTCTGCACGCTTTGTTTTCCTCATCAGGGGGAGATTGTAAGGATCGACCAGTTATCTTTTGCGTACTCTAGCCCGAATGCATCTGTTGGACCGTCGATCCATGTGCTCAACAATTCTCATCCAACAATTGAGAATATTGGTGTCGGAATGTATTCTTCCCTCATGGGTACTTTCGACTTCTCGACACTGACTCACCACGTTTAAGCCATGTCTAGTACACCCACTTTAGTAGAGAGGTCCATCCATTTCCGTGCTTCTTATTTTAGTGACCCTTGGACCCTACCTTCTCCGACTTAGTCGATTGAAGGTCAGTCACATGCTGGCATGGCTATGCCACTATCAACAATAGAGATTGCATATCAAGCTTTCCTTGACTCTTCTATCGATCCCGATCCTGTTCCCTCGCAGACAGTCAAGGAGGATCCAGTTCTTAGCCCCATGTGGGACACTTCGTTATCTTGTTCACATGATTTCTTGGATGAGACTTTGCCTTCGGATGAAGCCATCCTTGAAGCCATGAATGTTTCCGAGAGACCTTGGAAGGATATGCATCATCGATCTTATTTTCTCCTAAGTCTTGAAAGAATTGAGCAAGATGATTTTAGATCTACCCTGAGTGAGATAGTCAGTCACGCTGTAGTTCCACTTGATACACATGGCATTTATGTTGAAGGGAATATGGAAATTATTTCTCCTACCGTCTAGATCGATATCTCTCGTACCCCTGGCAAGATCGAAAACATAAATATAGGTGCATATTTTTCACCAGAAGAGATTCTGATCTACACCAACCTCTTCAAAGAATTTTGAGACGTATTCTCTTGGTCATATGAAGAGATGCTAGGGATTGAACCCCGTATTGTTGAACATGAGATTAGGACTTAATCGGATGCTAAACCCATTAGACAATGTCTTAGAGCTGTTAATCCTAGGAAGGCCCCCGCTTTTAAGGCAAAGGTAGATAAGCTACTTAATGTCGGCTTTATCTACCTGGTTCCCTTGACCAAATGGGTATCCAACCCCGTTCCCGTGAATAAAAAGAAAGGAACCATCCGCGTGTGTATGGACTTTTGTGACCTGAACAAGGCCTGTTCTAAAGATAACTTCCCCACGCCTTTCAATGATCAGATTCTCGATGAGTGTGTGGGAAGCGAAATATTTTTTTTTATGGATGGATTTTCAAGCTATAACCAAATCCAAATCAAACCCAAAGACCAACATAAGATGACATTCATATGTCCTTGGGGCATGTTTGCATACCATAAAATGCCTTTCGGCCTAAAAAATGCCGAAGCAACCTTCCAACGAGCCATGACTTTCGCTTTTCATGATCTCAAACACATAGTCAAAGCTTACCTCAATGATCTTGCTGCTCACTCTCACAAGAGAGTGGATCATGCTACGCACCTTCAACTAGATTTTGAAAGATGTCGCTACTATAGGGTCCGACTCAATCCTCATAAATGAATATTTTGCATTAGATATGGCCGTCTCTTAATATTTTTAGTCTCCAAGATAGGGATCATGGTAGATCCACTTAAAGTTGAGGCAACTCTTCAGTTGCCTCCTCTGCGCACGATTAGACAACTTCAAGGTTTACAGGGGAAAGCTAACTTTTTGCTTCGGTTTATTGTGAATTATGCCAATATCACTAAGGGTTTCATGTTCCTATTGAAGAAAGACACCCCATTTGTCTGGGATGAGCGAGCCCAACAATCTTTTGACACTTTAAAGAAAGCCTTGGTATCGACCCCTTTGCTGAAATCTCCTGATTATAGTAGAGATTACTTGTTGTATATCACCACGTATGAAGAGACCATTGGTATGGTTCTAGTTCAGGAGGATGATGAGCTCCGCGAGCACGTCATCTACTATCTCAGTTGAAATTTAGTCGGTCCTGAACGTAATTACTCGCACATTGAAAATATAGCTTTGGTTGTCGTCCACGTAGTCCAATGTTTACGACACTATAGATTTCTTTGCAAAACTACTGTGGTTGCCGATGTTAATCCATTTCAATATGTCCTCACTAGACGTATCATAGGCGAAAAATATAATAAATGGATTGTCATCTTACAAGAATTTGATCTCGACTTTGTTTCGGCCAAGTCCAAGAAATCACTAGTTTTTGCAGAGTTAATATCCGATTTCCCATGATTAGATGAAGATGTTACTCATTTCGATTTGTTCACAGATGAACACATTTTCCTCGTCTCGTCGTCCGAGCCCTGGTATGGAAATATTGTTTTATATCTTCAAACCTTGAAGTTTGCTCCACATCTCTCGCAAGATGATCGACGACGTGTTTAATACCAAGCCAAAAAGTATACAATCGTCGGTGACACTTTGTGTTGTCGAGGAATAGATAGTATCTTATGTCTTTGCTTAACTCACGAGGAAGTCGAGTTAGTCCTTAATGATTGCCACAAAGGGGCTTGTGGTGGTCATCTATCCGAGCTTGCGACAGCCCAAAAAATCTTGTGAGCCAGTTACTTCTAGCCCACCATCTTTAAGGATTGTATTGAAGTGGTTAAGAAGTGTTACCCCTGCCAGGTGTTCACTCAAAAAATGTGCTCGCACCCAACCCCTCTTCACCCGGTCATTACTGTCAGTCCCTTCACCAAGTGGGGAGTAGATTTCGTTGATTGCAACCCAACTTCAGTTGGAGGGCATCAACACATTATCGTGGCAGTCGACTACTTGACCAAGTGGGCCGAAGCCATGCCTACCGTGAAATCCGATGGCAAGACTGCAACTTTTTTCATTTTCAACCAAATTATCGCCCGGTTTGGTATCCCGAGTGAGATTGTCACCGATCATGGCAGTCATTTTCAAAATGAAATGATGATAGTGTCTAAGCTGGGGTTTAAGCATGATCACTCATCTCCTTATTATGCCCAGGAAAATGGGCAAGTAGAGGTCGTCAATAAGTTTCTCGAGACCATCTTGCAAAAAAATGTCAGTCGGAGCAATTCCAACTAGCACATCATGTTATATCCCGCACTTTGGGCATACCGAACCTTGGTTAAGACTACCACTAGTGTTTCTCCTTTTCAGTTAATACATGGTGTGGAGTTGATACTTCCCATTGAATGCAAAATCCCTTCTCTCAAATTGGCAGTTGAGCTCCTACCTGACACTTTGGATTTAGAGCGATGCCTTGCACACCTAGAGAGTCTTGACGAGCAACGTCGAGATGCCTTTACGGCTATCGAGGCAAACAAGAAACGTGTCAAGGTTCAGTATGATAAGTTTGTCTATCCCAGGTCGTATGTTGAGGGTGACTTGGTCCACTTGTATGACCAAGCCAAAGAACTGCTAGTGGTAGGCAAGTTTTAACCCATGTGGCACGGTACTTATATCGTGCTACATGTTCTAGAAAAAGGAGCCTACAAGTTGGGAGATTATGAAGGGAATAAATTGGCTAAGCCCACAAATGGGCTCTACTTAAAAAGGTATTACTCCTTGAGCCCTAGGCTTGGGTGAAACCCTTTGTATACTAATGTAAATTTAGTGTATATACACCTTTTTCCCTTTTTTGTCTTTGGCTTGCTTATCGAGTTTTCCCTTTTGTTGGCAGATGTCAATGGAGTCTTTAGTCTACGTAGGATTTGCAGACAGAGCCAATCATCATACACATAACTTAGCTTCTGCTGCTTGGGTGATTTACTCACCCAAGGGTCTGTTGGTGTCTTCAGGTGGCATATGCCTAGGGCCAGCCACGAATAATGTGGCTGAATATAGTGTCATCATAGAATTATTACGCGATGCTATCTCACATGGTATTCACTCTATAGAGGTGTGCCTAGATTCTCATTTAGTCATATGTCATTTGAACGGTCGTTACCGTGTGCGTGATCCGACGTTACTCCATTGATTCCTACAGGTACGTATTTTAGAATGACAATTTGATTTTATCACATACTTTCACATTCCTAGAAGTTCTAATCATGTATCTGATGCCTATGCTAATTATGTTTTGAATTGGCATTTGTCACATTAGTAAAGAAAATAAAGCCATTAAATCAATGTACACATTGTAAGATATAAGTACAGCTGAAGATCCCTCTTTATATATTTCCAAAACATATGGTGTTTTATATTACAAAATTAGGGCTAAAACCCTCAAAAATACATATACAACCGATATACATGTCCCGTGACATCTATGCCTGTGGTGCCAGATGATTCTTGTGATAGAAAACCATGGAATTGGAGAGACGCTGAAAGATTCATACCCATGCTCTATGTACACCGACAACCTGCCTCTGCATGGCTTCAGGTAGATCCTCCACTTGAACCATAGGAATCCTCTGTGTCAAATGCAACAGGATGCCCTGCATGTTCTGAAGGACTCTCTCTGCCTCTCCTCCCACCGCCTCATCTCCCCGGTGCCTCTGCTTATGTTGTAGGAATCCATTTGGCCATTGCGGACCCATGTCTGCAAACACACAAGTATCGAGTTAATATTTAAAAACACCATCCAAAAAATATTTTTGTTCTTTTAAAATACAAAAATACAAAAAATGAAATATATAAAAAATATTGTTTACCTATGGATTCGTAGGCGACTCCTGGTGGAAGTGGCATATTAGGATCACCTATGAAATCAATTCCTGCATAGGGATAGTCATCCAGAGCTATGATTTGTCTCCTCCACCAAAAGAAAAAATCATTGTTGTAGGGTGTCACCACCCTACCTCCCCCCTACCATCTCATGACCTCGATCCATCGCGCCATAGCTAGATCACGTGGCCCTCTAGGAATGATCTCCATTCTAGGTCCCAGGCTTGGGATCCGCTTGAAAAATAAGCTACAAAGGATAGAGGCAAACCTGAAGTTTCACTTTTCCCCCTTCTTGCACTCTGTCAGCTGACCTTTCATATTGGTTAGCAGTGAGGTACACCAATCGTACACGGTAGGTCTCACAAACTCTAGTGCATAAAACATAAGCAGTCTCAATGCTTGATGCAGCAAGGACGACCCTATGATCCTGGTAAGCACGAGCACAATAATCTTTAGGCTGAGGTTACCTATAGCCCGGATAGGGATTTGACTTCCCACCATGGGAGTCTTGGCAACACAGTGGGCCTCGATGTATTCTTCGAACTTCATCCCACTCCCAACCCCATGTGACTTGAGGTCCACAACCTATCCTCAGTGTGAAAGTCCTGTCAAGAAGTAGATGTCCTCTACTTCGATCCTTAATGGTTGTCCATCAAGGATAAAGCTCTCACTATCTGGATCCCAATAGCCCACCAACATTTCCAATAACCTCACTTGGGCCCTCATTCCTTTGAGAACCCAAAACTTGTATAGACCACATATTTTTAATGCCACTTGAGCCATAGGATCTCGATCCACTACTGCATCTCCCTCCTCATGCTCTCTCTCCCTCCACTCCAACACCATCCTGCAAAAACCAAATAAATTTTTGAGTTAGAAGCCTATTTTTTGCCATTTTGCGCAAGTATACGCGGGTTATCCAAGAACAGTCATGGATAGCGCCTAATATGCGCTCCCTGTAGTTCACACAGGGGCATATATTTGGTCGTATACACGACATATTAGTAGAAACCCGCGTATACCAAAAAACTCAATTTGTGCCCTTAAAAACTAAAAAAATGGGGCCTAATTCAAAATTGTAAACCATTGAATTTGAAGAGGATGGAATGAAGAGTTACCTGGACCAGACGATTTGCGATTCCATTGCCTATTACTCCCGCGATTGCCGTTTGAATTCTGGAGGCATGTTAGTCCAAATTGCACTATTTTGGGTGAAAATGAAAATAACATACTAAATTTTGATTTTATTACTTTTTATAAAACATTTTTACCCATTTGATATAGTTTTATGATATTATTTGGTTCAATGGACTAATTCAAAATGGTTTTAAGCTGGTTTTTGTAATTTCGACTCAATTTTCTTACATATTTCAATGTCATGGTTGATCATTCATCTCCTCAGGAAGGTATATTCATAACCTAGCATATAGGATAGGTATTCACTACATCGTGCAGTTTTGCATTATCCTTCAATTACCACTTTTTACGTCTTAGGTATGAACCCATTTATTTTGACGCATTAACCTCCATCTGCTATCATAGAATCGTTAATAAATGGTAGAGACTTACCAAACATGAGTACCCTAGTTAGAACCTCTTTGTAATTTGGTGCCCATGCCGAAGTTTTTCCTTAGGACTGGGATTCCATTAGAATTTGATACGTGACTTTACAATGAGCCTCATTTCTCATTCATGCAAACACGGCCTTATTACCCACGGACTCCCAAAAAATGAGTCTTAGTTAAGGTCTTTTCCAACTCGTTATTAAAAATTGAAAAGATCTCCGAGTGATTTGTCCCTTTCACACTCATTAAAATTGAATTTGAAAGATCATGAGTCTTAGTTAAGCTCTTTTCCGACTCGCTATAAAAAATGGAAAAGATCGCCAAGTGAACTTGTCTTTTTCACACTCATAAATTGGATTTGAAAAGACGTGTATTTGGCACAAGTTTACCCCTTTTTTCACACCAAGTAGACTAAAAGATATAAAAAATGACATTTTTTGGCATTAAATTGTGATTGCATATCATGCCCTTGCTTATAGTATTGAGCCTTTATCCGATTCTCTCTTTGCATTATAAACCATGGCCCAAGCAGTTTGCATCCTCAGCCAAGCAGAGACTTGTTTATATCCTTCGCAATTTGACACCCTATAACCTGGAGGGAACATCACCCCGAGTGTCCATCTCTCACATGCATTTCCTTTCATTGAGCATAAGTACGTTCCACTGCTGGAAATAGTTTTGCTTACTTGAGACACTCGTTCCCTCCTTTGTATCATAACATTCACTTGTTATGAAAAAACAAAAAAATACAGGCGGGAAGGGAGTACTATATTATAATTGGCAGCAGTCGTGTTGCCTTTGAACAGAGCACAAAGTTATTGAGTCCTTGCATCATCATAATCTTAGGTTTAGTATGGCCTTAGAAAGATGATCTCATTACAGAATTTTCTCTACCGAATGGTTAATCTTCCAGTCACTATAGAGAACATTACGGATGCCTCCTGCATCTAGTTGTCACGTCATTAAGTCTATGCTGTCGGAGTCTACCATATGCCTCATGCTCTTGCTCAAAAGAATTCTATCAACCTATGTCAGCCACTCCTCATAAATCTTGACTTTGCATGTCGGCCATACCCTCATTTTGTCTTAGAATCACATGACACTTTGGTCTTATGATGCACCCTAGCCCTACTTTCATCATTGGTAGGTCACCTTGAACCCAACAATCAACATTTCATCATGGGTCGTTGACTGGGTGGTTTACTTTGTTTTTGATGGCAAGACATCTATTCACACTTTGGGATTCGTTCAGTGTCTTGGATGCCATTAGCCTTATTGGTAGTTTCCTCACCTTTGTCAGCAATTTTCATCATTGACTTCTATTCAGAGGGTCTTTTTCATGTACCACTTTCATTTGGCACACGTGAAAGATGCATAGGGTCATTGGTTCATGAACTTGTTCTTCGTCTGATCTCCACCAAATCATGAATCTCCTTCTTTGATCCCCGTGCTAACTGATGAGAGATTCCTTAATTCTCTCCTTTCAGCGGGTCTCTTTCCATTGACTTCAGCTCATGTATTCTGGATATGAGACCTAGATTTTTATGTGTACCTTGAGGCTTGTAATCATTAGTGGTAGGCTCTCTCGCCATTGATAGATGGTAATACATCAATGTCTCCTGATCAATGGATCTCTCAAGTGTTCGACACTAGCTCCTTTATTCACATTTGTAGAGATGTAATCAGTGCCTAAATACCTACTTTCATCATTGGTAGGTTGTCTCACGTTTGTTAACGGTATACCTCAATGACTGGTAATCAAACGATGTCTCGTCATGTTCGACCTCAACTCATTTATTCACATGATGTAGACTTGCACAATTGGCAGATTGTATTGAAGACTTGAAGACATCACTTTGTGGACGCAACTTTCCTAAGTTGTTTCTTCCATTTCATTGGACCAGTACCTATTTGACTTCGGTGATCATGGGAGATTAGATTGTACTCCATGGCATACAAATATATTCAGATTGATTTTGAGACTAGATTCACTGGGCCTTGTTCATGACTATGACAATTATTGGCATATAACCGCATTTATACTTGCCTACTCATGGCCATGAACACTTGTTGGTATATTTTCCACATGGATCTACATTGTATTCTTGACATCAAGGTATGCAAAGTCAATAAATAATCTAATGAGCAATTGAGTTCATCCAACTAGTTCTCTACCACCCCACTTCTGGGTTATTTATAATGTATTTCATCCATCGCAGATACTCCTCTGATCTCACACATTAGGGGGCATCTGTTATAGCAATATTTTCCTCACCATTGCTATCTTGCACAGAGAGCCTTTTTCCATTTCCCTATGCAGACTTATCAATCCCTTTTTTATAAATTTAGAGCCAAAATATATATTTTTCCACATCTACACTCCCTAACTGCTTTGCAAGATGCATATATGCTTGCTTCTCCACTACAGCTTGCGTATATCGAGATTTGTGCCAGAAAATACAAAATGAGGTGGGATTTCCATGTCACGACAAAATATCTCTTATCTTTGGCCTTCCATATACTAGAAACGTTCTAACTCGGCCCTTCAATTTCATTTTGGAGGCTATAAGAGCACAATTTCGAGCTATGGAAAAAGAGGAGAAAGCATTCAACTTTGAGAGAAAAGTTTCTCTAGAGAAATCACTTCATATTGAGTCTGCATCCCTTTGTCCCTCAAGTCTAAACACAGTGTTCAACCCCTAAGCTCTTTTCTTATTTTCGAGAGTACCTCATTACCTCTTTGCTATGAGCTTGCCTTTGGTGGAGGATTGAAGTGGTGGAGACCCAGTTGGAAGGAACTTGGTTTCATGGTTTCGAACCATGCCGACATGGAAGTCTATAATGTTGATACTTCTGTTGATCAATTATTAATAGAAATACTCCTTTCTTGTCCTATCGATATCTTGCAAATATATTATTATTATCCATGGGCATGTTTGTAATGTTTATTAATGGATTGTGCTATCTGATGTGCTAACTCATTTTATATATTGTCACTATATACTTGCATCGCTTGTTTGTTGAGAACTTCTTGCAGGTGTAAAGCTTTGGGTCAAAGTGCTCAACGGTGGAACGAAATCAACCGATTGGATCAAGGTAGGCTTCTTCCTCGTATTGCACATTAGTTTATATAGCACATGTTGGAATTGAGTTTATTTTTGCAGTCATACCTGTCTGTTGTGATTTACCCTTGGCCATAGAGAGTTTTTCCCTTGTAACAACTGGTTGGAAGACCTCCTTATTCCCGCAGAACCTATAGATATGTATGACCATGATAGCCTAGAAACCATGCAAAAAGAACATGATACACCCGAACATAGTAAAAGGAAGAAGACCAGAGAGGTTCAAGACTTAAGAAGCACCTCAGGAAAGACTGCTTCAGTATCACCTGACCGAGGGGGTTATGACGAAGTAGAAGAGATAAACAACAACGGAGATGAACAGAAGTAAAGCGAAGTAACACCGCCTAGAGACAAGGTTGATCCCTTGAAGAAGAGGAAGTTTTCTCCCCCAAAACCTTCTTCCTAGAAGAAATCAAAAGCCACCGTGACCAAGATGAGGATTGTGCATACTGCCGATGATTTTGACTTCATCATCTCAACTCTAAATGATGCTTCACAAATCATGGAGAAAAAAGAAGACAAGCAAGAGGAAATGTATGATAGAATTGAGGTCGAACTTCGAGGGGTACAGTAGGCCCTTCAGTTCAGTCACGTAGTCTCCACTGCACCCCTGCCATCAGGAGAGCCAGAGTTGGGAGATGAGCCAGCCCAACTCCACCGACTAGCTGATATGGGTGAAGCTCACCTTCGTCACACACAAGAAGAAATAGAACAAGCCAATTAGGCCTTGAAGCAATTGCAAGGCATAATCGTAGAGTAATGCAGAGTTGCAGAACAAGAAAAGGTTGCTCTCCAGGAAAAATTTGAAGAAGAGAAAGCACAAATGCAACAAGAAAAAGAATAGTTGCTCGCAAAGAAAATCGAAGTGAAGGAAGCAGTCAATAGAGAACTCCACTCTGTGACAGGCTTAGAGCCACAAGCAGAAGACAGAGTCACGCATAAAGTAGAGAAACTTGCAGAAGCTATCCAACAACTACAACAATGAATAATAGACTTAGAGCTCTGCACAGTGCCCAACACCCCCCAGGATGTGAGGGATCAAAGAGAAGCAACTGCTCAAAGCATAGTGGAAAGACTCAAAGCCTTCTCCATGGAATGAAAGAAACTAAGTGATTGCAGTGCCCAGACGTATGAGCAACTCACTGAAAATCCAGAATTGAAGGCACTGGACTCACAACTATAGGAAGCAAAGCAACAAGCAGAGATAATACAGGCACAGTTGAATCCCCTATCAGCTGTGGAAAGAATCAAGTGATCCCAAGAGAAGCGCACATCCTAGAAGTAGGTCCACACTATTCAAATCAAAGTCATGGAAGTGACTCAGAGGCTCCAACCTATACAGGATAAGACTTACCAACTATTCAGAGATATCGAAAGCCAAGGAGCAGAATTGGAGAAAGTCATCACTACAGCTAAACAAATCCTAGAGGGACTTGTCAACAAAGAATTCATACAAGATTT
>JASDQU010883308.1:24269-58367 GCA_032191745.1 Picea mariana
GACCTGGCAATTTCTCTAGTGGACATAGCCCACACTGGGTGAACCACATAAATCTGTGTCTCTCTTGTATTGTGTGTCTTCTGTGTTTTGTTTCTTCATTTGTTTTATTTTATTGCTCCGCGGTCCTATTTTTCTAACACAACATTAGGTGCCACATAAGTTTCAGGTGGGTGACAAAATTTGGTTGCATTTACAGAAAGAACACCTTACAGAGCCCCGTCGGAAGATTCTTCCACTTTGTTATGGGTTGTACACCATCACCAAGGAATTAGGTGACAATGCATTTGAGCTCAACATTTTCCCCTTCCTTGGTCTACATCCAGTCTTCAACATGGCTCTCATTTGACCACATTTCCCACCATTATTGGACACCTCAGAGATAACATAAAAGTTGAAACCAACAGAGCTCAACCATGACTGCATGCAATAGGAATCCATTGATCAAATTGTGGACACACAAATCAAGGGCACTCGGCAGCAAAAGATCCATCTTTATTGAGTCGTCAAAGAAGGGCATCTCCTGCACCAAGGCAAGTGGCTCACTCAGGGCCAAATTCAACATAAAATTTCTCCTCTAATGGGGGAACTCAATGAAATGGAGACCATTGATTCCTAAGGAGGGAGGATTGATCTAGGTGCATATCAGTGGCCACCCATTCCATTGGCTTGAAAAATAGTTTTCCACCTTGGTAGTTTTTCAATAGTTTTTCATGTTCTAAACTTTCGAGGCCATTTTGAGGCCCTAAACAACGGTTTTTGGGGATTTGGGGCCCAAGGGATTGCCAAAGGCACTTCCTTGGGCTAGTCAAATTTTTTTCTTCTCACTTAGACCTTTCCAACTGGCTATCGTCTGCCTAAAACAATGATCGTATGCAAAAGTTATGACCCCAAGAATTTGATGTACTAACTTACCCAAATGGGGCCCACATGACTTTGGGCGCTTCATCTCCTAGGGCTAGGTTTTTGGATGTCTAGGGTTTTTAAAATTCCTATTTATTGTAAAAGGCCTTCAGATCCTCATTGTAACCATATTCTTGTGAATGAGCACAACTATCACATCTCTTCTCAGAGATAAGCTGCCACCATTCTAACAAGCTTGTTTTCTGCTGCATTTTACAGTTTAGCGTATTTCCTTATTGAATAGAAAACCATTTTATTGTATCTCTTTTATTTTTGTGTTAAGAATATTTTAATAATCTGTATTCATTTTGTTCTTCTCATAAAATATGGATCATGTTATCTCACATCAACTAAAGTGATTGACAATTGTTCACATCATGTCCCATGGATTTACATAACTCACAAAATGTAGTATGGTGAGTTTTCTAGTATTTCTCTTGTGTTGGGAAGTAGGGAGGGATATTTCCCCACTATATACAAATATCTCACCATTCAATATGAGGCCTAGTCGAAAATGAATTCAACACAAATGTCACCAAGTATTTCCCAATGTAGTTCATTCATCCATGTAGAGAGCTTCTAATCGGCACATGGTACACCATACGTTCTTGCACACCACCTTCCCCTTTTCCATATCTTGCAACTGCATTTCATATTTACAAGCTAAGAATTCACTTGAGCCAATCCTCATGATGTCTCTCCACCTCATAGCATAGCTTCCAGGAATAATTCAATCTCTAGCTCCTTTGCTTGAGTAATCACATTCTATTTGGTAAGTGGAACTCAGATATGTGGAAGTAGTCCTGCAATGAACCACTCATTGTGTTGAATGTCTTAGATCTAGAACATTATCCGATCCAATGGTATCTTGAACCATTGGTCATAGTCCCACACAATTTCTCTAAATTTTTTCTTGATCTTCACAATTTATGTAATGCATTGATATTCTGACTTAGGCTTCTAAAATTCCTTAAGAAGATCTCTCTTGATTTTTTTCAAGCACCTCATTTGTTCCTCTAATGTATTTTTCTTATACTCCATGTACCACGTCAAGGCTCTTTCCGTAAAATTGATCTCTAGCTATGCAATCTTCTATGATTCATCTTTCATCCTCTTCACAGACCATATAGCTTGACCCGTGAACCAATGTTTCTCTACATCATCCTTACTCATCCCATGGAACATGGGTATCCTAAGTGTTGTATATAGTTACGTTTTTTTCACTCTAGGACTTTGTCCTCCTAATTGACTATTCACTATTGAGGATCTAGGTATTGATAATATCCCTTGCAAAGTATTGTTGACTACATCTTCTTCTTCACTCGTATCTTCTCTCATTTATTATTCTACTTCTTCTTCTATTCCTATCATTGCATTGTATTTTTTTATTTATTATTGATTACAAATTCACAAGGGGGGTGATTCAATGGAGGGGTATCACCATCTTCTCCCATCATTTCTTGTGAGGAAACCTAGAGAGTTTCCTAATTTCATCCATGCAAGACCATATACTATCGCTAACTCCTCTTTCCCTTATCCTGGGGGACCTTCAACATCCTCTCCTACTTATGCACCTCTTCCCTAATCCTCATTTTCCTCTAAGGTTGCAAAATCTATCAACAAACAAGGGGGTAAGAATTTATCTTCTCTGACCCTACTACCATTAATTATGGTATATTCACTGCATAAACTATTGCTAACACCATGCCTCTTCACTATCATATGTTCAGTTGTGCTTATCTCTAGCACAACAATCTCTCATGAACTTCCTCTAGGTTTGGTCTCCTTCCTCTTCATTTTGAGTCTGACATCTAATCTCACACTCCTTGGTACCTTATTTTTTCTCCTCTATTATGTTTCTCCTTATCTCATCTCTTCTCATGTATATTTTGGCTATTTCTCTCCTCTACTCTTCTAGGTCCATCCTTTTCCTCACCTTATCTCAACATCTTCTAGATCCTCTCAGTGGATATATATCCTCTCTCTTTGTTACCCCTTATTTTCATACCCCCCCAGTTCTATGGGGTCTACATTATTAACACTCTATAAATTTGTTTGGTTGATAAACAAACAATAGAGGTAACCTACAAACTAACTTTAGAGATGAGCACTAGCATGTTCATCTTAGAGAGGGCTCTCTCATGTCACTTGGTGTTTATTTGGCAATCAATGGCTAGGTTTAGTTTTTTTGGGGGGGGGTTTATAAATTTGTTGGAAAGGAAAGGGAGGGACACTTAGGGATATGGAGTCAAAATTTTGAAAACGAATGAAAACATTGGCTGGCCAGTAGAACTCTCCAGAGGATAAAGGCTAATTGAGGCAATGAATATGAGTTATAAATTGTAGTTTGCATAGTGTAAGAAGAAAAATAAAACAAGTAACTACATCAGATCATTTATGAAATGAATTTTGAATTAGTTATGAAGAACTTAACACAATTTAAATTGCTTAATCCAAGAGAATCACAAGATGAATTCTTGGCTTTTAAACTATCCAATTTAAATAGAAGTCAAAGAAAATGGAATTAAAGAACACAAGAAATACATACAAGGAGAGAAGACAAAACTCATATCACCACCATTAGAATATTTTCATAGAGACTTCAAAATCTTCTGCATATGTATTCAATTCATCTCCAAAAAATTACAATTGAGTTCTGAACTACTAAAAAGATGCCCTTTCACTTCTGCCAACATTAATACATTTGGAACTTCTAACATTTATACAATTCGAGTTCCTTCAATTAGAAGCTGATTAGAATAGTTGAATTGAAACATTTCAACTTCTAAAATTGACTACAATGATTACAACTGACAGTTTTGGTATGGAAACTGATTATAATGATTAATCAAAAAATGTTTCATGAACCAACTGTCGATTCCTATGACTCTTTAGCTTCTTCCTTTCCCATTTGTCCTATTTTGGTCCTCTGCCTGATCTACCATTTTGGTGACATTTGGGCATTATCTATTGGTTCCTGGAAAACTGCACTTTGTTTTACCTAGTTGCACTATCTCCTTCCACTGCAAGTCAGAAGGGATATTATAGTCCATCATTTATTTGATTAGGATCTTGAGGTCAATGTAAGAGGCATATGTCATGACTGACAGTTTGATCTTCACTATCTTTAACTGATTCAAGTTCTCAAAATCTGTAATCAAATATTCCACCAGGGTTTCTCCTTTCAAGTTTTCCTCCAGGATTTCAAAATTGGAGTGATCCATTCTCCATTGAGAAAGGCGAGAGTTGTATTCGTCATGATCATACAATTTTCCTTTACCATCCCAAAATGGTGGGAGGCCTTTGATGAACAACTCTTCAAACAAATCCTTGAATTATTGTATAATTTTCTCCATCTGTATGGCCTTGGTTTGGAATGAGTTTAGACGGTTATGCTTGACAATGACTTTCCTAGCCTAGATGATCAATGTAGTCTTATATTTGACCCCAGTTGATCTGAAATTGGTGCTTAGAAATTTCGCACTATGACTTCAATTTCATCAAGACCTTTTTCGATGAATGCATGTGAATATAAAGGTGACAAAACTTAAATAATGAATAGAAATAACAAATAACACAAAGAAGCAAATCATCAACCAGATTAGACACAAGAAGTTGATAACAAAGTTCGGCAAAATCCACCTACGTCTTTGAGCCTTGGTCTTCATTGAGGGAGGATTCTCTATTCAAAATTCAATTCTTACAATTTGTATTAAAATTACATCATATAGGGCTCTGACTAAATTAGTTATGTTCTGCTCTGTCTCAGGAACCTGACGAAATAGATGGCATTGAAAAAAGTGTAGTAGAACTGTTCCAGGAGTCTCCCCACATCCAAAAAATGCTCAAAAGTGAAAGTTCTGATAATTGAATGAAACGAATTCATAGAAAATGGATCATTGCACTGATTCTAACCATATATTTAATTTCTCAAATGGGCTCCATATGCGAGAGTTATCCTACTCTGATCAGATTCTCAAACAACTAAAAAGTCAAAGGTCAAACTCGTAAAAAGTCAATGCTGATGTCAGCATGACATCACCAAGCTACTTTATTATGCCGAAGTGGTAGAGGCAGGTGGCGACCTATGACTGGGAAATTGATGTAGGTGTGGACCATTTGTAGTATGACACTTGTCAATTATCGAGCAAATGTGGTGGTGCCACATGGCCTAGGCATGGACTGCCACGTGGCCCAGGCGCGGGCTACCACGTGGCACCTAGTCATCACTTGAGTGGCAATTTAAAATTTTGTTTTTGAGGTTCCATGGGTTTTGAACCCATGACGTATGACCGAGCACAATGCCTTGAGAAATGGTCTACTACAAACAAGCCAAACTTGGGGCTTGTTAACACTATCCCACAACCTTGTATATATTTTTCATCGTATTAAGGTTTTTGCACGAAGGGGGTTGGGACTAATCCCTAGCCCATGCTCTCTAGTGATAAGAATATAGTTGGGGTCAGAGTAAATGGAATAACAACCATCCTTCATACTCACCTCCACCATAGATCCCGAGTCTTATCCCTATGCATGCAGAGGAGATTAGGGTTTGGTTCCGTGGGTTGCGCCATAGAATTAGGAGCTAGTGGGAGTTATGGGCCAACGCGCAACCCAAAGGGCTGGAGCTTGGCCATATTAAGCTCATGTGACCATTTAAAAAGGGTGTGCACCACCTCTAGGGGGATACTCTTTGCATTTTTGTTCAAAAGTGGATTTTTACCCTTGCTTATTGAATTTGTAATTGATTTATGCTTGTAATAGGATATTTTTGGACTAGAATTGTTTTTTTGAGGATATTGTGGCCATTTCAAGGGGGATTGGATTCCAAAAGGAGGCCAGATCTTTAAGAGAAGTTGGGATTCTCTTCTTGATCCGAAAAACTATATAAACTAGGATTGTTTAGCCTGAGAGGTAAATTTTTGATGCAGGGATTTGGAGGAGCAGCTTGTATTTTTGGCCATTTCTCATGTTTTTAGAGGCATTTTTGTCATATTATTGAGAGGAGTTTGATGAGTCATGTATGAATCTGAGCAAGGAGGTATTGCACAACATATCTGAATCATTTTTTGTAACATCAAAGAGCCAATGTAAAGAGAACTTGAGCATTTAAAGAGCAATAAAGAGGATCTCCACTTAGAAGTGGACCCGAAGACGTAGCCAATGATTCGTGAACTTCGTTAACAAGTTCTTGACTCTAATTCTTATTCTTGGTTGCTGTTATATTCTGTTAATTTGCAGCATGGTTTATAATAGTTGATCTCATTAATCACGTATAAGCATCAAGTAAAAGTCATAAGTATTATTCCACAACAATTTAATGAGTTTTATGTTTCACATTCTTATCGATTCAAGACATAAAGTACATTAAATTAAACTTAACTTGTAATTTTTCAATAAAACCTATCATTTTTGGATCAAGTTTATGGTATCAGAGAATTTGGTTTTGAAGTTTTGACAGTAATTGCAAGCATTGGATGCTCACTAGAGAAAAACTCAAGTGAGGAGAAGGCCAACTTGAAGCTCTTAATCCAGAGATTCAAAGGAGACTTCATAAACAAGAGATGTCTTCATCAAGAAAACTAGGTTCTTTTGGATTTGAGGATGATTTCTTTGAGGCATTTTAATTGATGAAATCCATGGTAGAGGAAATTTACCATGAAATGGGACAATGAAGTAATCCAAAAGTTGAACAAGGTGAATCTTCAGTAAGAGTAGAAGGAGGATTTGGAGGTGGTGGACCTTTATAACCTTCTTCTCCTTCATCCTCGTCATTTACAAGTGAAGCAAGTGTACATCCCTTCAAGGATAAGAAACCTAAAAAAACTCATCATTCTTCTGATATGCCTTTATTAAAGTTAGATGTAAAGTTTCAATTACCCACCTATGATGGTGAATTAGATGCAGAAAAGATAGATAATTGGGTGATATAGTTAGAAGTCTATTGCGGGATATAAAGGATTGTTGATTTTGAAACAAATGTCCAACTTGCAAGTCTCAAATTGGGAGGCACAACGCTCATATGGTGGGAAATAAAAACTAAAGATGATCTCAAGAAAAGTGGTAAAACAATCTCTTCCTCGAATGATTTTGTTATTGCATTGAAGCAACAGTTTTATCCATTAGCATACATGCAACAAGAAATGATGAATTGGCAAAGTTCAAGGCAAGCTAAAGGTCAAAGTGTACACGAATATACTCAAATATTTCGTAGGAAATCATTGAATTTGGGTATTCCTTTATATACACAAGAGACACTCCTAAAATATATTGGTGGTTTACATTCTTATCTCAAACACACTATTCTTATGCTAAATCCTTCTAGCTTTAATGAAGTATGTGTACAAGCCATTCAAATTGAATCAATTAAAGGGGATGTTGGTGATAGTGTTTCTACAGATACTTGGAAAAGAAAGGATTTAGGGAAAAGGAAAGAGAAAGAGAATAAAACAGCCACAATAAGAAAGGAGAAGCCTACTTGCAAGCATTGCAATAAAGTAGGCCATGATGAAGATCATTGTTGGATATTACATCCTGAGTTGAAGCCAAAGAAGTATGCCAATCAAGGGAGGAAGAATACTACAGCTACAATAGTTCAAGTGGATATTGGATCATACTCTGGTGATGAGACAAAGATTATAGCTATGGGAATCTGAGGTATAAATTATGTTGCAAGTAGTAGCTCTTCTAATTCAGTTGTTGTAAATGATGAGTGTAAAATGAGTGAACTTTTCCACATAAGGGTCATAACAAATAATGTTAAAATTGATACTCTTGTAGATAGTGGATCACAAGCCAATCTAATCAGTGAAGAGGTTGTAAATAACTTGGGACTTGAAACTAAGCCACATCCTAGACCATATCCATTGGGATCAATATGTGGTGATAATAATTTGCAATTAACCAAGCAATTTAAAATTAAGTTTGCAATAAGTTATAATTATTTTAATGAAGTAGATCTTGATATATTGCCACTGGACATATGTGGAATTGTCTTAGGAAGCCCTTACCTTTATGATAGAAAAATCATATTCTACAGAGAGGAAAATAAATATTTCTTCAAGAAAGATGGGAAAGAGTACATTGTTCGTGCTTATCGCATGAAAACTGACAGATCTTTTGTAGCTACAGGGTACTTGAAAAGATTGGTATATGCAAGAAATTTTTTAACACTTATGTCTGTAACAAAACAAGAAGTTTGTGATGCTAAACATGAGATGGTTTAGTATGTTTCGAATAATCATGAAGTGTCCCAAGAAGTAAAACATGATGTTCAATTGCATACTTTGTTTATTGTTCCTGCTTAGAAGGGGAAGCATGTTTTGTCATTTTCATTTGCATACACAATATTGTTGTTTATTTTGCTTCTATTCAGTAGTGTATGACAGCAAAATGAGACAAAGAATGTAGATGAAATTGGCATGTTTACAGGAAGAGTGTGCTTTTCATTGATGGCAATAACAAAAACGATGATGGCATGTTTACAGAAAAGAAAAGAAGCAATGAGGAAAGAAACAATGATGAAAAATAGGGAAAGCGTAAGCTCAGGAGGAGGAGTGAACACTATGAAGAGATCGAATCTCAGAAGAGATGATGCTTTGTACTTTCAAGAAGTGCATCTGAGGTGCAAGAGAAGGACTCGTAGGAGGTGCAAAGGTCGACACCTTTGAACACTTAGAAAACCTTCTAAGTCAAAGAGATCAGAAAGATCCGGAGCAAGATTGACAATGGCCATTGGATCACCAATCTTGAATACCTGATGACAATAAGATCAGTGCCCAGTGACCAGAGGAAGTGCAGAGGAGAAATACATATATGATCCATTGGATTTGAGAACCGAGTATCAACAGTCGTTGGATCTAGAAATAAATGCACGAAGGTTAAGCCTTTGGATGAGTGTAGGAGAGCATACTTTTCAATGTCTTGAAGTCCCGAAGTAAGCAGGGACCATCCATCATCAAGAATGACAGGTGGCACATGATCCTCAAGTCTGGATAAAATCATTTCGATGTTTTTTTTTTAGTTTGAGACTTGAAAAACCCGAAGTCCGGAGATCCGGGCATCCGGAGTAAATGACAGTCGTTAGATCAGTTTGAAGTGGAAGGACAAGATCATCCAGAAGAGCTCCATCATAGAAATATTGAACTGTCGATCTAAGATCCTGGTCAACAGTCCGATCTGAAAGATCAATTCTGGAACATTCCCACCCTTCGATCTACTCTAGTGGAAGGATAGTGTAAGTTGAAATCTTTGAAGTCCATATATGAAAAAGGATCATAACCGTTGATTTGAAAGGGACACACATCAGTGGATTGTCAGCTTCGGGAAAAAGAAAAGGAAGGTTGAAAGGTTGGAAAGTTGAAATTTTTGAACCTCAAATACCCAAAGGGATTGTGACCATTGATTCAAACACCACACATCTTTAGATCATTAAATCCAAGTGAAATTCTCCAGGAGAAAGCAAAGTTTGAGAATCAAGACTCCCAAAGCTCTAAAGGTGAAATTGATCTCGCCCTTTGGTTTGTATGGCCACATGTCACTTGGTTGTTGAGACTAAGGATCATCTGTGCATGGAGGAAATAAGGAAGAATAATTCAACAGATCAGAGCCATTTATTGAGGAGCATTGTCAATATTGTGAGATAGACGGTCCCATCGCATTGCGAGGCCAGAACATGCTCGAATCTTAATTTTTTGTAGGTGAGCCGCAATTGAAACCACAGTTTTGGAGAAAGGATGCGTGGAGGCTCGTAGTGAATTGCAGGGAAAAAAGTGAGTTTCCCTCAAACCTCCTATGGACGTGCCCACAATCACATGGTCACATGAATCTCATAGCTCGAGGTCATATCGTGAAATAGGGAGCTAGTGCTCGCTAGAACAAGTACGTGAAGCACCTTTTGAATAGGCGTTTGGTCACCACTGATGGTCATGTGAAAGGAAGGGACTTAGCAAGAAAATATAGTTCCTACTACAAATTTTTTCTTAGGAAGGGAAAAGATGCCAAAGGAACAAGAGCACAAAATTTCTCTCTGTAACTACTAGAAAGGAATGATTGTAACTACCATAAATGGAGTGATCGTATCTACTAGAGAATTCACTGATCTTGAGTGTGATCACTAGAGGATATGAAGAGTCTTGAGGTAGCTGTCAGTGAAGTGAAGATTCATCATTTAGACAATTGACAGATGGAAATGCCTCAAAGAATGTAACTGTCAAAGAAGCCAAAGAATCTCTAGATAATGGCCACTGATGAAGAACATACTTAGGATGATCACCAGAGAGGATGAAGAGTTGAGTGTATGCCCTAGCAGAGGAATTCGCATGATAAATACACGCAGAACACAGAATATATGATTTCTTCTATTGAGATTTATTCATGTGGGTAAAAGCATGTTGTGTGCAAGAGATGAAACATACAGAAGAGGCGTAGTGCATTGAATGGAAATAATACACAGAGAATAAAGCATAGAAGAAAGAGATAGAGCATAAATTATTATCTGAGAGAGGAAGAGAAATTTTAGGTGTGCATTCAGAGACAGAGCAGAAGAACAGAAAGCATAAGGAGATGTGAGAAAGAAGACACTGATGTAGACATAGTAGTGCAGTGAAACATAATAGTGATGAGACTGGTAAGCCTTTTGACAAACACTATATCACTGTAATAAGTTTCAGGAACAATTTTTTTATATTCAAGGTGCTTGAACACAGGGAGTTGTAGCTTCCATCTGGTTGCAGCCAGAAAAACTTTCGTGGTAGGGCAGTTCAAGGGACAACTATTGTTCTCTGTTATATAGGTTGGTGCCTGTGCAACTAGAAGTTGGTGCTTCCATCCAGTTGGTGCTTCCTTCTAGTGGGTACTAGAGAAACCAAGGAGTTGTGCTTCCTTCTATTGGTTGCTAGAGAAACCAGAGAGTTGGTGCTCTTAGCAAGTTACAGCTTGTAAAATAGAGGTGGTAGCCTCACAATGAGTTAGTGCTCATAAAAATGATAATGTATAGAAAATAAAAGATTACTTATCATATCAAGAAGAATAGGTTTTTCCCTTTATGGGTTTCCTTAGGAAATATCCATCTTTGTATATTTCATGTGTGTGTGATTGAATTTAAATACTCTATAGCTTACTTCCTTGCATTAATGTGATTTTCATTGACTATTCTGTAAAGAGTTTTAAAATGGGCATAATTGTCACAGTAACAACTGATTCACCACCCCATCTCAGTTGTTCAACAATTAGTATCAGAGTGGTTTCCTTTTATTTAAAGGTAGATCAGTAAGCTTAAAGATGACAAGTCATGAAGGAACTTCAACCAAGAAGGCCCACCTATTTAATGGAATAAACTTTGGCTTCTAGAAGGTTAGGATGAGAACCTACATAATGGATTTAGGAGTAGATGTCTGGTATGTCGTAGAAGTTGGTTATGTAAATCTAGTCGTACTATATAATAAGGATGACAAGATAGAATTCAGATTCAATGCTAAGGCTATGAATGCTATTATGAGTGGGCTTGCAGAAGTAGAATTTGTTAAAGTTATGAACTTAGAATCTGCCAAAGCAATGTGGGAAAAAATCATTAGCAGTTATGAAGGTAATGAGAAGGTAAAGGATGCCAAACCTCAAACCTATAGATTATAGTTTGAATAACTAAATATGAATGAGGATGAGATAGTTAATAATTTTTTCTTAAGAGTTGAGGATCTTGTGAATTCCATGAAAGGTCTTGGTGAGAATACTGAAGATGTATTATTAGTTCAAAAGATCTTAATATCTCTACCTGGTAGATTCAATCCAAAATTTTTTGCAATAGAAGAACTAGATGATCTTAAGACTATGTATATTGATCAACTCCTAGGAACTCTAACTGCTTATGAAATCAAGATTAGTAAAGATAAATCTACCACTATATAAGCATCATTTAAAGAAGATAAGAATGAGGATTCTGAGCATGATGAAATTGAAGCGAAATTTGTGAGAAGACTTAAGAAAGGATCGGGCAAGTACCAAGGAAAGTTACCCTTCAAATGTTTTAATTGTGGAAATATAGGTCACTTTCAATCTAAGTGTCCACACAAGAAGAAGGACTAGAACTCTAAAGGTGAAGATAAGTACAAATCCAAAATATTTGATAAAAAGAAAAGTTTATGTGTAAACAATGATGACTCTTCATAAGACACAGATAATGACTCTTCATGTGAAGATAAAGTAAATGACTTTGTGCTTATGGCCAAAGAGGATTATGATAATAAAATAACAGGAAGTGATGTTGATGATGAAGAATCTGTGGTTGAATTGGAAGGAAAGTTGATCAGGGCTTTCGTAGAGATTGACAGACTCGGACTTAAGAAGAGAAAGAAAAAACAATTGTTGATACAGTTCGAGAAAGGTAGTAAAAAACTCGATAAAGACTTTGCCCTGCTAAAAGTGGAATTAAAAGAGGGAAAGAAAATAGAGGAAATTATAAAACAACAGTTATCATAGAATAAGGAAAGATGTGAAGATCTGGAAGAAGAAGTAGTGAAAACTAGAAAACAGTTGGAGAAGTTTAAAGCCTTATATCACCAGAATCTGTCAAGTATCAAAGCCTCAAAGGATTAGCCACTATTTTGAATCAACAAAGGAATCCAAAGTTGAAAACTTGTTTGGGTTATGAAGAGGGATCAAGTAGTGGTTAGCCAAGCAACAAAGAACCCATCAAAATTTTCAAATCTACAACCAATGACAACATCAAACATGCAGAAACAAAGGAAGATAATCATCCACCAAGGAGGAGTGAAGAAAAAGGTGCCAAAATTGAATCTATAGAGCAAATAAATAATACACCCTTTGCTCAAGGAAATCATCAACATGGAAGAAATCAACCTGCTCAAAGAAGACAACCATTTTCCAAGTACAAAGATTTTTTTATGGATATTGTTTCTATTGTTCTAACTTTGGCCACAAAGTTGTAAATTGTTCCTTAATATTTAGACATGAGCAATCAATACACCCAAGGAATAAATATGATGTAGGAGAATCTCTCCACGTCAGCCAGCCATGCCAGCGAATTCAAATCGCACGCTAAAAGAGAGGCGCAACCTCATATAAATTTGAATTCAATGTAATTTAAATGCTTAGTCTGTTGAGCCAGGAAGCCATGCCTTTGTGAATGCATAGAGTAGATCGGCCTTTAATGTGTGAAATGGCTGAGATCTAGATCCGATAATGGACTAGACAGCCCATTCAATGCAATTTAATAGGGTAGGTAGGTTGGAGGGAAGTGATCGAAGAGCCCCCTCAGATAAAAGAGATTTTCATATCTCATTTTGTGGTGGTGGAAGAGAAGTATGAGAAGAACGAGAGAGATCTCAGGAACACCATTGTAAAATACAGGCATTTTCCATTCTAATACAAATAAAATTTTTTCCTACATGTATGCTGTGTTAAATGAATGTCTGTGTGTGTTCTTTATGTATGTTGTAGATGTATACTGTAGTTGTGCATTTGCAGGAGTGTGCTTGATTTCAGGTGAGGGTCTTTGAGTTTTCATGCCAGGAGGGCGTGACAGAGTACTGCGGTCTCTAAATATCGGTGCACTGAGGATGCACTTCTGAATACTGTGGGTTCAGACAAAGACATGCTACGGCACAGGAACTAAAGTCAATAACTCAGGAGGAAGACCTCAAGGTTGTTGAACACCTTGGAGGAAAGGATGTGTGAGAGAAGACACAGTTGCAGACAGAAACTATGAGGAGTTTTGTGAAGCTTTGCCAGGTGGGCATTGAGCACAAGCACAAGGTGTAGTTGGAGGAACTCTGTTGTGAGTTCAGAAGAGACAGAATCAATGAGGATTTTGAGAGCTCTTCCAGGTGGGCATTGAGCAGGTGCAAGGAGTGCACGAAAGAAGACAGAACTGTTGAGTGTTTTGTGGAAGAAGAGAAGAAACTCTGCTAGGAGGGCATCGAGTCAGTGTGAAGGAAGGAATAGAAGAAAAAATAACTCTTTGAGTTCTGGAGCTAAAGGAAGTATCCACTGAAGGATCTTCACTGGGTTGTTGAACACCCAGAAAGACTCAGCAAGAGGTTGCTTGAGCAGGAAGCTAGGAAGGAATTATATTCTCCATCTCTGGGAGAAGGAAGAAGACAAAAGAAATCCCTTAGGGGTCTGAGTACTTGCATAAGCTCAGAAGAGATAGCACCTTTATATGCATGAATACTCTGCAGAAGCGCAGACGTTGGAATCCCTTGAGGATTCGAAAGAATAAAATCTTAGGAGAGATAGAATTTTTACGTGTGCGATCGGGAACTCATAGTTGTGGAGTTCGCGGAGACGAACCCAAGGTTGAGGCCTTGAGGAAATTTGAATTTTCTCCCAAGTCTGGGAAGAAGGAGAGCATAAGCTCAGGAGAGTGTAGTAGCCGTCAGGTTGGTTGAAGGAAGAGATCTGGACCGTTGAAATTTTATGTCCAGGAGGGACTCAGGAGAAGCGCATAGAGGGGGAGATCAAAAGCCATTGGATCTCATTCAGAAATTCCATCAGCCGTTGGATCAGGAGAAGATGCTTGGAGGTTAGTCTCTGGAGTAAGCGCATAGGAGAATGGATCTGGGCTGCCAGATCTTGAGTAGATATTCGTCAGCCGTCGGATTGACTAGAAGGTGCACGGTGGTTAAACCATCGAGAACATCCAATGTAAAATCCCTATGAGAGGCATAGTCATCAGGATAGCAGTCATCGGGAAATCAAGAGTCACAAGGATGAGTGATCAAGAATTTTCATAATGAAAATCTTGAAGTCAATCTGAGCCGTCCATCTTGAGGAGATAGGTGGCAGTCATCGAGAGCCCGTCAGAGTTTCGACGATTGGGGTTCTAAGTCAACAAAGGAATTGTGGACATCGGGCATCGAAAGTCTTGAAACCCCATGATTGAATCAGGACCGTCCATCAGTTGGGACACGTGGACAAGATCAGGAGTCCATCGACATTTCAGTCATCGAGACTCATATAGGTAAGTGTTTTGGTTTGAAGATTGGAGAAACTGCAAATTTCGATTTCTCGATAGAACAAAGGGAGATCTCGTGAAGAGTTTTATGTGGGAGGAAAAATTCCCGATAGGGAAATAGAAGAACCTTTCAGTTCTTCGGGCCGAGGAAGGAGGAAAATATCCTGTGAGCAGACGTGACTAGAGGGTGCGCCTGCGTCAAAATATCTGCCAAAACAAAGAATGAGACAGCCAAGTAACAAATGACCAAAGATTACAAATTGTCTAATTAATTTCAGAGACATGCAACTGAAGAGGACAAGAAATAATGAACAACCAACGAGTAGATGACATTGCACCAATTACTTTTGCCTATTGAATAATGAACTCGAATTCTATAACTGTCATAGCTTTTGCCACAATGCTGTAAACTTCCATCTGCAGAATTCCAAAGTAGATCCAAGGATACAACACTTAGCTAAAAATGCCAACACTTGGAAAAAGAAAGATAGTGAAAAATGTGGTCTATTACTTTCAACTCAAAAACAAAAAGACCCCTGGTATATAGACATTGGATGTTCCAAACACATGACTAAATAAAAGGATAAGTTCTTGTCTATAAGTAAAAGAAAAAAATGAAATGTGACCTCTAGAAATGATGAACCAGGTGAAATCTAAGGTAAAGGGATGGTAAGCTTGAGTAATGGTAAAGGAAAATCACATGATGTTCTACTTTTAGATGGGCTGAAACATAATATTTTTAGTGTAAGTCAAATATGTGACATAGAATGTGAAGTTTTTTTCACTTCCAAATATTGTAAGATAAAGTCTGTAAACTCAAGAAAAGTGGTGGCTAAAGGCATAAGGACAGATAATGATGTTGATATTGAATCCTCCCTTGCAAGAAAAGAAGAAGAAGACTCAGATACAATAAAATAATGTTATTTTATCATTTATCCCATGGAATAAGTAGAAGAAGAATCATGTCATAAGATGGAAGTAGAATTTGTGAATCTTAGAAAGAAGGTTGAGAATTCAAACACCCAAATCAAGTTCTTGAATAGTTCCATGATCCTGGATGAGATCTTGGATAGTCAGAGATCACCAAATGACATATCTGGTCTTGGATACAATAAGGAAAAAATCAATACTCCTAAGAAACCTGATGCAAGTCCTTCATTTGTAAAGGGTGAAGACAAGTCTGACACAGGTCCTTCATTTGTAAAAAGTGAGAGTAGGTATGAATCAGGTTCTTCATGTTCAAAGAATGAAGGCAATACTAAAATATTTATAAGATCAGACCAAGAAAGACACCCATAAGCTACTCATACACCTCAAAGTAAGTTTAGAAGAGAGACACCTTCATGGATGAATCAAAGGAGGTATGAGAGCATTTGTAATGGTTATTATATTTCCTTGTGATGAATATGGTCATAAAAGCCTTGGATTGTAGGCATCATAGAAGAAAAATGAATTTGTTGTAATAGAATATCAGAGAACAAAGTTCAAGAAACCAGGACACTCGTAGATGTGGATAGCATAGACTGTACAAGTGAATTTAATTGTTGCAAACAGAATTGCAGTCATGTGACAAGAATAGTATAAAATTCCTCAAATGACTTTAGAGCAATGTAAAATAAATACAAATATTGGATAAAGATGGATACATCTGGTTAGAGATCTATGAAGATCAATGGGAAGATCCAAGGGTTTTTTGAAAAATATGAGCTACAATTGCAGAGTGTTCTAGGAGGATAGTGACATCCACAACAACAACATTCTGATGTACAACACGATGTACATGACATCCTGTAGAGATAATAAGAGGAGAGACCTTGTCAAAAAAACAAAGAGCTAACCTTTAGAAACAAAGGAGGATTCATTTAGTTATGACAAGAAAAGGTTGATGGAGGAGTCTCAATAAGATAGATGATCAATATTGAGTATACTATAGACGACACAGTTGAATTTGAAGATGAACAAGTCCAAGAATCCAATATTTCATTCCAAGACCAAGCACATCCCCATAAAATACCATTTTCTGAGAGAGCAGGTCACCAATGAGATTGTTCAGTTTCATTACATTCCAACCACAAAACAAATTGCAGACATCTTTACTAAACCCCTAGCCAAGACACCATTTAAATATCTCTATCAAAAGTTGGGTGTCATCTCTTCTCTCACCTAAGAGACTCCATCTTGTCAGGGGGAGTTTGTGTTGGTTGAATATTTGATACCTTAAAAATTATTGCAACATCTCATGGGGAGTATGTTTTCTTTGACATTGATGTCAAAGGGGGAGAAAATGTGTGGTCTGCATGCTACAGTTGGAGGTCTAAGTAGAAAAATGTATTCCTTTAGGGTTGCCATCAATGCCAAAGGGGGAGATTGTTGGCATGTTTACAGGTAGAGTGTGCTTGTCATTGATGGCAAGAACCACAACGACGATGGTACGTTTACAAGAAATAAAAGAAGCAATGAGGAAAGCAACAATGATGGAAAACATGGAAAGCGTAATCTCAGGAGGAGGAGAGAACAATATGTAGAGATAAAAGATCAAAAGAGATAGCGCTTTGCACTTTCTAGAAGTGAAATCAAGGTCCAAGAGAAGGAATCACACAAGGAGAAAAGGTTTAGACCTTTGAACACTTATAAAACCTTCTAAGTCAAAGAGATCAGAAAGCTTAGGAGGAAGAATGAAAGTGGCCATTGGATCACCAATCCTAAATACCCGATGACCATAATATCAACGCCCAATGACCAGAGGAAGCATAAAGGAGAAGTAAATATATGATCCATTGGATCTAAGCACTGAGGATCAACATTCATTGGATCCATAAATAAATGCAAGAAGGTTAAGCCTTTGGATGAGCATAGGAGAGAAACCAAGGAGTTGGTGCTTCCTTCTAGTGGGTTCTAGAGAAACCAGAGAGTTGGTGCTCTCAGCAATTTGCATCTTGTAAAATAGAGGCGGTAGCCTCACAATGAGTTGGTGTTCATAAGAGTGATAATGTAAAGAAAATAAAATATTACTTATCATATCAAGAAGAAGAGGTTTTTCCCTTTATGGGTTTTCTCAGGAAATATTTTCCTCTGTATATTTCATGTGTGTGTGATTGATGTTAAATACTCTATATCTTACTTCCTTGCATTATTGTGATCATCATTGATTGTTCTTTAAAGCATTTTAAAATGGGAATAATTATTTAAGCATAGTAACGACTGATTCACCCCCCCTCTTAGTTGTCCAACAAATGATTGTGCGGTAAATGAGATGATTACTTTGATAAACATTGTTATCTTAGATTTTATGTTTGTTGTGATTAGTCAGGTGATCAATGTCCCAGTAGAGAGGATGGATGATACAGGAAAATTAGGGAGGAAGTACCATCACTTTTTACCTGAGTAAAAGTAGACTTTTCATGGTCCAAAAGATTCCAAGTGGTGAGGAATGATCCACGAGGCTCCCTAGGTCCAAAAAATGCTAAAAAATGAAAGTTCTCGAAATTGAATGAAACCAATTCCATAGTGACCGATGCATCACATTGATTCTTCCCATATATTTACTTTCTCAAACAAGATTCGTATGCGAGAGTTATCACACTCTGATCATATTCTCAAACAACTAAAAAGTCAAAGGTCAAATTGGCAAAAAGTCAATGTTGACATCAGCATGACATCACCAATCTACTTCATTATGATGACATGGAAGAGGTAGGTAGTGACCTATGGCTGGGTAGGTGATACAAGAGTGGACTAGTTACAGTGTGACACTTGTCAATTATCGGACAAATGTGGTGGTGCCACGTGGCCTAGGCATGGGTTGCCATGTGGCACCTAGTCATTAGTTGAGTGGTTATTAAAAAATCAAATTTGGGGGTCCATGGGTTTTGAACCCATGAACAATGACTGAGCAGATCGCCTTGAGGAATGGTCCACTACCAATGAGCCAAACGTGGGGCTTGTTAACACTATCCCACAACCTTGTATGTATTTTTCATTGTATTAAGGTTTTGGTGCAAAGGGGTCTGGGGCTAAGCCCCAACCTGTGGTATCTGGTAATAAGCATACAGTCAGAGGCGAATCACATGGCATAACACCCATCCTCCATACTTTCCTCCACCATAGATCCTGGGGCTTATCCCTATGCACGTGAAGGAGATAAGGGTTTGGTTCCATGGGTTGCATCATATAGTCAGGACCTAGCGGGAGTTATGGGTCAACACGCAGTGCAAAGGGCTAGCGCTTAGCCATATTAAGCTCATGTGACCATTTAAAAATGGTATGTGCCACCTCTAGGGGGATACTCTATGCATTTTTGTTCAAAAGTGGGTTTTTACCCTTACTTATTGAATTTTTAATTGATTTCTGCCTGTAATAGGAGATTTTTGGACCCAAATTAGTTTTTTTAGGATATTTTGGCCATTTAAAGGGGGATTTGATCCCAAAAACAGGTCAGATATTCAAGAGAAGTTGGGATTCTCTTTTTGATCCTAAAAACTATATCAACTAGGCTTTTTGACCTTCAGAGGTAACTTTTTGATGCATGGATTTGGAGGAGCAGCTTGTATTTTTGGCCATTTCTCATGTTTTGAGAAGCATTTTTGTCATGTTCTTGAGAGGAGTTTGATGAGGCATGTATGAATTTGAGAAAGGAATTCTTGCACAACATATCTAAAGAATGTTTTGTAACAACAAACAACCAATGTAAAGAGAACTTGAGCATTTAAAGAGAAATAAAGAGGTTCTTCACTTGGAAGTGGGCCTGAAGACGTAGCCAATGATTGGTGAACTCCGTTAACAAGTTCTTGTCTCTAATTGTTATTTTTGGTTTCTTTTATTCTCTCTTAATTTGCAGCATGGTTTATTATAGTTGATCTCTTTAATCACGTATAAGCATCAAGTAAAAGACATAAGTATTATTCCACAAGAAGTTAATAAGTTTTATGTGTTTTTCATTCTTATCAATCTAATGCATAAAGTACATTGAACTTAACTTGTCATTTGTCAGTAAAACCTACCATTTTTTGATCAAGAACTCCCATAAACTATCTCCAAAACTCAACTACTCTTCACTACTCAAGACAATTTGACCTTGGCAAGTTCTTCCTCAACTTGCTTCAAGATTCTTTGTTGCTCCTTGCTTGTCTCAAACCTGAAATTGTATTGTTTTATATATCCATGAGATAGAGGGATGAAATCCCAACAACCCACTTCTCGTGGCACTCAAATTGGTCCAATATCCACCAATATATGGCCAAATTAACCAAAACTGCCCAAACATTAGTGAGAAAATCGCTATTATATGGTCAAAACCCCACTTTTAGAAACAATGTGGGCATAACCCCCCCCAATATGGGAATGGGCCCCTTAAATCATTCATATGGAATCTAGGTGTCCAAGCACCTGCCCAAAGGGTTGTACACTAGCTCCTTTTCTAAAAGCTTTGGTCATGTGTTTTATAGTGATAGGACCGTGCCCTTGGGGTGCGCCTATCCCCTTGGTTCTAGCCCCGATACATATGGTGAACGATGCTACAAATGTGCACTTGGGTGGTTACGGGAAATGAAATCACACCCGATTCTTTGTGGTCACATGGTTCAATCAAGCCGTGGGTTGGGGCTTATCCCTAGCCCCCTTCTGCCCCATACATTAATACATTGCCATTAAATATAATGAAATGGATTTTAAACCCTAAACACATGGTCGGTGCATTGGCCATTGAATCTCTCCCAAATATTTTATCGAGTAATAGGTCATGGGTTCAAATCCCATGAGCCCCAATAAGATTTTAAAATTCCATCTAGTGATAGGGTGGCACATGGCAGCATATGCCTGGGCCACATGGCACCTCTTCATTTGTTGAATAGTGCCACTTGTCAATTGTTGAGTGGATATTCCCTCTTCCCAGTCCAAATATTATTGTGCTATCACTTGTCTCAATGCTATGTCAGCATGATGATGTCATGTTGATGTCAACATTGACTTTTTTTGCCTTGTTGACTCTTTTTTACCTATTTGGGAAAACGGTCAGAGTGCGATAACTCTCGCATACAACATCTGTTTGAGAAAGTAAATATATGGTCGGAATCAGTGCAACGAGTTGGTCAGAATGGAATTGGTTTCATTAAATTCCTATAACTTTCATTTTTGAGCCTTTTCGGGACCTTGGGCACCTCCTAGATCTGATTATGTATCACGCCTTCCCACTAAAGACCTTTTGGTCCCCAAAAGGGTTAATACATCAATCAATTATATCCTTACATCAATCGACTAATAAAAAAAAATCTATACTTAACATTAAATAGACCCAATAAGTGATTTCATAAATCAAATCGCTTTTATTACATCAATGAAAATTGACACTGACTCAATTTACATATAGTGCATAAAATATGCCCAGTTCTAGGTAGATGATCGACCTCCTTCTGATGGATTTTTGCGGTCATTCCTATGCTTCTCTGCAACATCCTAATCCTACCCTTCTACATTGTCCTTATTCTCTTCTACAATGTCCTTCTTTTCCTCTACAACGACCTTCTATTTTTTTGTGGCATCCTTCTTCTACTCTGGCCCTTCAGGCTTTGTGGAGCATTGCAACTCTGGATGCAACTTCCAAAAATTACCTTCACCATGTCCATTCTTTTTACAATGTGATAAAGTATTTCATGCTTGAAGGAATTTGATTATGCCTTGCTCTGACTGAGCCGAATCTCCATTGGAATTCTCTGGCTCTTGTCTTGATTTTTCTAAACTTGCATGCAGATTATTTTTGATCGTCAGTGTTGCGTCATCTAATCCTGGCGTACTCCTTGTCGCCATGATATTTTTTTCGTATAATTTTTGTTTCTAGTAGTCTGCAACACAATGGTTATGACTGCTACAAAATGTGCATGTAATTGTTCTTCTAATAAGTTCCATGACTCTAGCATGCTCGTTAGTAAAGGTGGGAGAAGGAGATTTATACCTTTCAACCTTTTTACCTTTCTTACGTGACTTGCTATTTTCGACACTATTGGCTCAAGATGCATGTTTTCCTTGACGAGTCTGAAACCATTCCATTGTCAAATCTGGATGATGCTTGTAAGAATGGTCAACATCATTTCCAAACTTTCAACAGTGTGTGCAACTAACCACTGTATTGTCATCTTCAATAGATTCTTCTGCGTAACCCAATCCTTCACAAAGTGGAAGTTCTTGCACGTCAATCGACTCAGCTCTACCTTGGCCATATTTTCCAAGACCCTTCCATTTTTTGTATCTGAACTTGGATAACATTCTCATACCAATTCCTTTGTTATGTTTTTCAAATGCTGCAATATCCTGATGGTCATAATCCACTTCTTGATCAACTACAGGAGAAGCTGGAGTGTAATGAGTGCTTTCCACTATAAAGGAGAATGTGCCAATACCCTCTCCTACTAATTTCTCCTCAACCGAAGTAGCAGGAGTATATGAATTATCCTCATTGGATTTCCTATGTAATGGATGAATTCCATCCTCCCTGACATGGCTTAGGCTTCTAACAAAAGGGATTCTTTCAACTGACCTTTCTTTCGTTGCTAACATCATTGTTCACAATCTTTCCTTGTCTTTCTCAAGGATTTGCACCAATCGTTGCAACTCAACATTTTCTCGCTGAATCGTTTGGTTAATCTCCTTGAGCTCTTGGATTATGGATCTCTTCAATATTTTCCCCATGATTTATTCACAATTCCTGCAAAAGTCAGCCTAATCTGATACCACTTGATCCGAAATCGGTGCCTAGAAATTCCTCACTATGACTTCAATTTTATCAAGACCTTTTATGACGAATGCATGTGAATATAAAGGATAAAAAAACTTAAATAATGAAGAGAAATAAAATATAACACAAAGAAGAAAACCATCAACCAGATTGGAAACCAGAAGTTGATAACGAAGTTCAAAAAAATCTGTTTACATCTTTGGGCCTTTGTCCTTAGTGAGGGAGGCTTCTCTATTCAAAATTACATTCTTACAATATGTATTAAAATTACATCATATAGGGCTCTAACTTAATTAATTGTGTTCTTCTCTGTCTCAAAAACTTGACGCGACAGACGACACTAAAAAAGGAGCAGTAGACCTCCCAAAAACTGCCTCCAAAGCTCAGCTACTCTTCACTACTCAAGACAACTTGACCTTGGCAAGTTCTTCCTCAACTTGCTTCAAGATTACTTGATTCTTCTTTCTTGTCTCAAAAATCACATTGGATTGGTTTATATATCCATGAGATAGAGGGATCAAATCCAAACAACCCACTTCTTGTGGCACTCAAATTGGTTCAATACCCACCAAGATATGGCCAAATTAACCCAAACTACCCAAATATTAGTGAGAAAATCATTATTATATGGTCAAAAACCCATTTTTAGAAATAATATGGGCATATGCCTCCCAATATGGGTGCAAACACCCTTAAATCGTTCATATGGCATCTAGGTGGCCAAGCACTAGCCCAAAGGGCTGCGCACTGGCCCCTTTTATGAAATCCTTGGTCATGTGTCTTATGGAGATAGGATAGTGCCCTTGGGGTCTGCCTATCCCCTTGGTTCTAGCCTCGATACATATGTTGAAAGGTTATACAAATTTGTGCTTAGGTGGTTAAGGGAAAGGTGTCTGCACCTGATGCTTTGTGGTCATAGGGTTCAATCAAACCATGGGTTGGGGCTTAGCCCCAACCCCCTTCCACCCGATACATTAATACATTTCCATTAAATATAATGAAATGGGTTTTAAACCCCAAACACATGGTTGAAGCATTGGCTATTGGATCTCTCAAAAGTATTTTCTTGAGTAATGGGTCATGTGTTTGAATCCCATGAGCCCCAATAAACTTTTAAACTGCCATCCAGGGATAGGGTTCCATGTGGTAGCCCATGCCTGGGCCATGTGGCACCTCTTCATTTGTTGAATAGTGCCACTTGTCAACTATTGAGTGGATTTTCCCTCTACCCAGTCAAACTGTTTTTGCTACTCCACATGTCTTAATGCTACGTCAACATGATGATTTCATGTCGACATCATCCTCGACTTTTTTTTTCCTATTGACCTATTGACTTTTCTTTTACCTGTTTGGGAAAATGATCAGAGTGTGATAACTCTCACATACAACATCCATTTTAGAAAGTAAATATATGGTCAGAATCAAAGCGATGATCTGATCGCAATGGAATTTGTTTCATTCAATTCCTAGAACTTTCATTTTTGAGCCTTTTCTGGACCTAGGGCACCTCCTGGATCTGATTCTGGATCACCAATGGTCTAAAGTTCTGCAGTGGGAATGGAATTTAGTAGGTTTATGGAATTTTGGGCCCACTCTGATGGTTTCTTTTCTAGGGTATCATTTACAAGTTACAACAGTGCACCTGCTTCTGGCTGTGATGGCGATACTATCTATGTCATTGATGACATTCAAGTACACCATGAACTTGGAAGCTTCAACAACGATAGAATCCTAGATGATGTGTTTGTCTCCCTGCAACAATCCTTTTCCTTTGAACATTGTTTTAAACTTGTCTACTCTTTCCTACAAATATTGATTCTCCTTCTGAAACTGAGCCATCTTCTCATCTTTTGTTTTCATTTCTTGCTTCAACTTCTCTATATCTCCCTTTATCCCTTTGGTTTCTCCCACCTTCAAGATAACTTGTGACATAACCTGGACAAGTCCCTCAGTGCTTGGCCCAACCTCTGTAGTAGAAGGTACAACTAGAGCCATGTTTGGTAATTTTTCCTACCTTTGTGACCAATTCACTTTTTCTTGATCTAAATGTAATACCTTGGCCTTGCAGTTCAATGCTTCTTGTTGAAATTCCTCCTCATTTTCCAGAGAAAACAATTATGTTTTTTGTGGCTTCTTTGTGGCATACATTTTTAGTTTCTTCTTCAAGATTTGAATCATCTTGTGTTTTTCTTCTAAGGAGGATTTAACCATCTGAGGGCCTTTAGATTCTAGCCTCTTGACCTGAGTTTTCCAAGCTCTGTTGGATAGTTTTTCTTGCCTCAAATGCCCTTCCAACTTGATTGCATAAGTTGACAGCTTTGAATTCTTCAGGATTAGACCCATGTGATATGAATGCAACATATCACTAGTATTCCTATGGAATTTCACTTTGTCTGGAGCTCTAATTTTTTCATATTTTAGCTTGATCTTAGATATTTATGCTCATATGAAACTACTATATTAAATGTCTTCTTCTCTATATCTCTTACCTTGAACAGAGAAGACTTATGCTCAGATATATTTTCTACTTTAGGGATTAAATCTCTCATTTCACTCATAGCCAAGTTTCCTTTCTTAACATATTTCTTTGCCAAATCTTCTTTAGCTTGATAGGCTTCTCCAGATGCCTTATAAAAGATGTGTTTTTTTCTACTAAAAGTTCTTGAGTTGCCTTCACTTTGGAGATTTCGTATTTTCCCAACTTCTATAGTGTTGGTGCCACTTTCCACCATATCCATATTCACTTGTTTTTTATGATCCTCCTCATCTAGATCCACTATCTGTGGGGATTGTGTGATCTTCATCTTCTTAGGGGAAATCTGCTGACTATTGGTTCCCAAGGCCTCAGAACTGCTTCTTTTGCTATAAACACTTAACTTGGGGACTTTAACTATAAGCTTCTGAGGAGTTTGTTGTGTTTGAGCATGTTGCAAGGTTGCCTCCACTTGTTTTGTTTGAGTTGGTTGCAATATTGTTTCCATATCAGCACAAACATATAAATTTTCCAATTTGTCAAAACCATCAACATGTTCATGCTCATAGGGGGCATGTTTGTTCATCATTTTTCTCTAGGATATGATCTAATGCGGATCGTATATTCTTCCTTGTAGCTGTGCAAAACTAAACTCATTGAGATTTTCTTGGACCTGAGATAAGAATGAACTTGTCTTGACAATGAAGGGTCCAATGATGAAACAAAATTAGAGTTTGGATACCTTTTGTAATTTCAGGAAGTTCTCTATCTCTGATATGATTCTTTCCTGATGAACTCAAGGGAAAAGACTCTAGGTGTTAGAAAAATAGGCAGAAGATAGGGGGGATTGATGACAACCATGAACCCATACCACTACTGAATGCATGAAAAACATCCATTCCCCCACTCTTCTTTCTGGATTTGGCTGTAAATAATGCCTCATGTCATCCATGACTCTTGGTAGGCTGGTGTTGAAAATTGGGCTGTAAACCCTGGACATGACCTTGTTTATAAAAATGAGCAATGGATCCTTTTACATTAAGTTGATATGAATGTTTCTTCATGGAAATATCTCTTGTTTGTTTCCAGGAAAATCTTCAACAAGTATGTGTAATATCTGAAATGTCTTAGTGACTAAACATTCACTAACTATTTGTGGATATTATCATCTACGAATTTATCGAAGTTGATGGAGACTAACTGGCTGGACTATGACTGGAAAATTCCAACAGAAAAACTAACATGACCTCGACCACATACGTGTCATTATCTAGACCTAAAATCTGACTCAATATGGAATAGAACCATTGGAATTCAATAACCATGACATTAACACTCATTGGAAGGGACATGATTTCAAAAAGATGCTCTGGTTTGACAATTGTTTGTAAGAATAGGTCTTTGTCTTATGAGGGACATTCCCTGTAAAACATGATTATATTTTATTCTTCAAACTTCACAAACTATGGAAAAATACTTTGGTATGCTGAGGGCACTTTGAATTAATAGACTCTCTACGCTACACAGGACCTCAGACACCTTTTTATATAAGACAACTTTCTCTTCTTGTGAATATTGTACTATGCACCAACCTATGAATTCAGGGAAAGGGAATGTGACCTCAATAATGTAAGGTTCTATAGTGGTGTGGAATACTTCAAGGAAGGGTATATTTTTACCTACATTATCAGACAGATTATCTCTGGACACAAATATGGGTGAAATGGTGATTTTAGTGTCAAATAGGTCTCAATCTCTATCAATTAGGGATTCTTCATTTGACATGGGATCTTGATCTCCTACAGAAATAATGATAGGGTCCATGGTGGTGATAAAACATACCTGTAAATTAGAAGACAAGGCATGCTATTGGTGTACTTTTGATCTTCATTTTGAATGGAGTGGTCATGCAAACTTTCAACATTGCAATATTTGAAACACTAATAAAATAACGATATGTGCCCCCTTTATATACTATCCTGATTTCGGGGGAGAGGAGAAGCGGTTTGGGAAACTCTCTCATCACCCCAAAATGCACCTAGTGGCACCACATGATCCCGACCCGAAACTGTGGTTTACTTTTCGGGTCGCTAGAATTGACCCTATCCTCCAGTTTGTCATGCCTCCACATCATTTTATCACCTTGCTAAGTCTTGAAAACTAGATTTTGCACAGAAATTGTTATGGTAATAACATGGGCTCCAACTAGGGATGTTATCCTCCCTACGAGGTAACAAAGAAGGACATAACAAGCGCTACATATTGGGCTATGATTTACTCCTTAAATTGAATTTACCAATATTTATTTAGAAAACTTAAAATCTACTCAACATAACTCAGGGCCTTCACCTTGGGCTTCACTTCTGCTGATTTAATTTCAACTGCTTCAACTAAAAAAACAAAATGATTATATACAATGAATGGAAAGGGTGATGGTTCCTTTAAATGATATAATTTTTGAGGAACCTTCCATTCATAGGTCCTCCTCCAATGATGTCTCCATTTCTTTCTTGTATCAAATAAGCATTATTCCCACAGTACGCCATAATTTTGAAAGGTCCCAGCCACATATGGTCAAATTTCACATGTTTTTCCTTGTCTTCATGTTTTGCATCCCATATTGTTGTCACATAGGAAAACCCAGGGTTTAGATATAACAACGCACCAAAAATCCCTAACTACTGGCCCTTCTAGAAACACCTACGAAGTAGATGCAGTCTCACCCAAAGTAGAAATAGGGGGTTGTAGGACACATGTGTCTAAGACCATAGGAAATGCAAAGTGGATTAAACACAATAATACACAACAATCTAGTTATCCTTTATCTCCCTTAAGCCTAATTCGCACAATTATATCTCAGATCTAACACAATGATGCAATAACTGAGTAATCGGAAGGAAAAAGAACACAACATCAATCCCACAAAACAACAACATATACATGATTCACCCTCTCCCTAGGGCTACATCTACAAAACTGTGTTTCTTGATATTATAGGAAAACATATAGTTCTATCTACGCTCTTAGCTTGCAGATATATCTCTCTTTATCTTCTCCTCTCCCCTCCCTACGCACCCAACTACAGGGTTTATCTTCACACCCAGCTGAGGATATTAACATATAGAATGCTCTCTCACACAACACTTCTCTCTCTCAATAAAAATAATCCCTCATTACCTCATCGAACCCATCCTAGGTCCTCTTGACCTTTATTTATACATTACAATGATTCTTGGAAAACATTAGGCCCAAACGTAGGTGTCAAAACCCTAAAATTCCAAAAACCTAGGTGTCTAAAACCCTACGTCAACTTGACCCATGTTTTTAGGGCTTTGCCATCCTATCTTTCCTTATTTCCCGCAAGGTGCTCCAAAGAATCTATTGGTGGATTTTTCCTCTTGCTAAGTTGTCCATGATCCATATTCCTTGTTGATATATCTTAATTAGTCTTCTCATTCAATGAATCACTTTCTCTTACTTCACTCCTTCTTTTATTCTTCTTTAACCACTTCAACCCAATCTTAGTCAATGTTCTCTCCGTCCAGTTTGTACTTCACGCTTCTTTCCTTAATATTCACAAACTTACATAACCAATGAACAATAGGCCCCCAACACTCACATGTGACTCATCCCAAGGCACTTCAAGTTTGAACCTTCTATTTCACTTCGACGTCAGACTGTGCTGGGTAGCCTGTTCTTTCTGCTTTGTCTCTTTCTTCCATGTGTAGTCTGTCTTTTCTATGTCTAGTACCCATTTTCAACTGCGCCTAATACCTAGACCTATCTCTTTCTTCTTTTATTGAGAGTTACAAGGTAGTTGGTTGTCATAGTACAATTTAAACCGACTCCCATTCACTAAACCTTCCTTACATTCTCCATTCAGTGTCTTCAACCATGCAACTCCTCCTTCTATAACATATGCGACCTCAAATGGCCCAAGACAATGTGTTTTTAATTTCCTTGGATGCTTCATGAACTTAATGTCATATACTAATACCATATCTCCTTGATTAAAGGATTTCTTAATGATATGCCTATCATGGTAGGCATTTTCTCATTCCTTATGTACTTGCTGATGAAATCCTGTAATAAATCAGTCTTCTTCTAGTTCTACCAACTTCCCGAGCCTCTCTTGAACAATGCCAGTGTCATCCATATCTGTGAATGCTGCAATTCTAAGACTAGGAACCAAATATTCGATAGGGACAACTGCTTCTAGACCGTAAACCAACTTAAAGGGAGTCTGCATTGTCATCCTCTTTCAAGTAGTTATATAGGCCCATAGCACTATTGGTACTCTGAAATCCCAGTCATCCCTATTCACACTACAATTATTTGTCAGTGATGTCTCCAAGATCTTGTTTAAATCTTTGACTATCCCATTCGCTCATGGATGGTAGGGAGTACTCTTTTGATGGTGGACTTCAAATTCTTGAGTCAAAGCTTCAATAGTCTTATTAATAGAGTTTGTACCCTGATCTCTCATCAGTGTCTTCGGGCATCCAAACTTGGTTATGATATCATCAAATATAAATCGCATAGGTGTAGTTGCACTACAGTCCTTCACTGCTCTTTCTTCTACACATTTGGTCAAATACTCTGTCACAATGATGATGTATCTATCTGCTATGCACTTTCCTAGTAGGTTGATAGGTCCCAGGAAATCAATGGCCCATTTCTAAAATTCCTGTAAGGTAAGTTGTGGTACTAAAGGCATCTCATCTCTTCTAGAAGGTTTCCCAACTCTTTGGCATACATCGCAGGCTTTATAGTATTCCTTAGCATCTTTATGTAAAGTAGGCCACCAGAGGCTAGCTCTAAGAACCTTCTACATTTTTTCTTTTCTTCTGTAGTGACCTCCTATGATGCCTTCATGTGCTTCTGCTAGAATCAATGGTATTTTTTCCTCCATAACATTGTTGTTGAGAAAAATACCCTACAAACTAGCAAACTAGGGTTAGACTTGCATGCAGATTTTGACCGTAAAGAAATTACTTTTTAACCTACCAGCCAAAACTTAAACTCCTCTTTCACGATACATGCATGTAAAGGAACTACTAACCTTGTTACTGATGTTTGGTGTAGATCCTCCGTTGCACTTTAACCGCTTGCTTGTGCTGCTCCTTCCAAAGATATCCTGCAATCAAGACAAACAACTATGCATGCATGGAACTTTTCTACTTGAGGGTTAGAAATTAAGCATAAATTAAACAAACCATAGACAGCTCATGCATTGGGACGGGAAAAGTATTATTTTATTATTTGAAAAATGAATCAACTTACAATCAAAGTCGAGACCAGCCACTGCTCCTTGATCCTGATCCTGGGCTCCTCCTCTTCTTTTGTCCTCCAACTACTTTGCGTTAATTCTCCTTTGGCTCGAGGAAAGGCTAAAGGGTTGGGACAATGGATTTGGAAAATGGGTAGAGTTTCTTCACTATAATTTTCCTTCTCCAAATAGTACCCCTACCCCTTATTTTATAGTCTAGAAGGAGCTAGGGTTTTGGACGAACTCTCAGTCATGCATGGTCAGGAGTTTCAGTTAACTGAACCATAGCTTTTTGTTCCATCGAAAAATTCCTATTTTTCTATTTTGTTAGGTACACGTGGGCTGTAGTGGGCCTGCCAGCATGCACACGTGTGCAGTAATGGGTTAGGGTGCGTGGCCTTGACTCAAGAGGATTTTCCAAGAGGTTGTTCAACAGATGTTTTGGAAATGAAGGGATATGAATTGGCCTGATGCCAGGTAAGCATGTGTGGTGCAATTTAGGGTTATAAAAAACATATCCCCTCAAGATCTCATCAGGTCCCATATTGTATAGTTGTCCTGCTATAAGTGAAAAATCTGTAGCCTGAACTACCAATTATTTCTTCTGAATGATTGTATATTTTCAAGGTTCCCTTCCTGTTGATAGGAACTAGACTATCTCAGCGAAGTGATCATCAACCTTCCTGATGGCCAACAACTGTGCATCTGGTAGTGTTATTGGGAAATAATACCCTACGGACTAACAAGCTAGGGCTTAAACTTGCATGCATATCATGACTCCAAATAAATCACTTTTAACCTATCACCCCAAACTCAAAACCCATTTTTCACATGCACACATAGAAAGAACCTACTAACCTTTTTACTGATGTTTGGTGTAGATCCTCCGTTGCACTTTGTCTGCCTACTTGCGCTGCTCCTTCCAAAAACAATCCTGCAATCAAGATAAAACACTACACATGCATGCTATTTTTCTACTGGAGGGTTAGAGATTAAACATAAATCGAATAAAACATATATAAGTCATGCATTGGGACGGGAAAAGTATTCTTTTATTAATCTCAAGATGAATCAACTTACAATAATGATATAGATCAGCCACCGCTCCTTGATCCTAATCCTGGGCTCCTCCTCTTCTTTGTCCTCCAACTTCTTTGCTTTAATTCTCCTTAAGCTTGAGGAAAGGCTAAAGGGTTGGGACAAATGGATTCGGAAATTGGGCAGAGTTTCTTTTCTATGACTTTCCTCCTCCAAATATTACCCCTACCCCTTCTTTTATAGGCTAGAAGGATCTAGGGTTTTGAACGAACTCTCGGCCATGCATGGCCGGGAGTTTTAGTTAACTGACCCATAGCTTTTTGTCCCGTCGGAAACTTTCTTGTTTTTGTGCTTTGTTAGGTAGACGTGGGCCGTAGTGGGCCAGCCAGCATTCCAACGCGTGCAGTAGTAGGCCTGCCAGCGTTCCAAGATGTGCAGTAGAGGGTTAGGGCACGTGCCACTTGATTTAAGAGGATTTTCAAGAGTTTATTCAGCATGGCTTTGGAAAGGAAGAGATATGAGTTGGTCTGATGCCAGGTAAGCATGTGTGGTGCAATTTAGGGTTATAACAGATGCCCCCTAATGTGTGAGGTCAAAAGAGCATCTGATGGCCTAAATACATTACCAATTATTTACCAATCTGTATTGATATGTTGAATGAGTGAGCTCAGGAATCAGGAATTAGGAGGTGTCGTCTGCAAAAAAATATCAAATGTCTCATCAAGGCGGGCATACCCAATGTTATCACTGAAATTTCGTCTGTACATGGCGACAAGAACTCCACATCATCAAAATAGAAATGAAGTCACTCATGGCACTGAATTAATTTCACAGCACTCCAGAAGGGAAAAAAACTATACAAAGTAACCAAAAATTGAAGGGCGCTTTACAGCAGCTTGATGCGCGCGCACATGCGTGGGACAAAAACGTGTTACTAGCACATGCGCGCTTGACGCATGACTGTCAACACAAAAACCCACGCATATGATAATATGACGCATTAATTGCATAGTTCGGCCTCCCGACCACCTATGGATCGGCCCCCAAGATGATTTGACTCTCAAATCAGAGCCGGCTCTGCAAAATCGATGGATTAATGACCTAAATAAACCCTAATGTGCCCCTATTCACACTTGGAGAAGGTTACGTGACCGCCCGTGAAGCTGCTATAAAAGGCCATGAGGGTACACTATTTTGGCAAGGAATTCTAAGCACTGTTATGTTGTTCAGATGGTTCAAGGCTCCTCCTTTGACAACAACCCATCAGCTGCATCACCCAGAGTTCTTTCACTGTTGTGCGCAGTTCATTTCATTTGTAAGGAAAGCATTGTGTTGAGGGCCCCGAAGAGCCTTCCGCTGGAGGGAGAAGGAACCCCTGGTCTCTTTCTTCAGCGTTCTCTAGTTTCATTAATACACCAGCCTAAAACCATTGATGACCCCTGTGTCTTATGTTTGATGTTTTTGTTTATTTTCACAGTGTTATTTGTTTTCAGTTGATAGTTAGATTGTAGTTAGTTTTGTTTTCTTTAACCCTTTGCTCCACACCTGTTCTACCCTGCCAGACCCAATAGGGTATGCAAGCACTCTCTATTTTCTCACCTGGTGACCATTTGAATGCGAACAGACTGGCGACTCCACTGGGGAGTTAGGTATCAAATCCTCCCTCAATTGGGTTTAATTCGCTTTCCTTTTTGTTTTATTAACTTCCAGGGACACAAACCGGCCTCCGCTGACCTGCTAGCCAGTCGATTCACAGGAGAATCGAGAGAAATCCATTCAGAGTTTCTTTCTCAGTAATTTATCACAAGCACGCGGGTATTCCATCCCACATATGCGCGCATGCACTTTGGTTCTTAATATTGTCCGCGCGCACGCGCCACATGCGCCTCTGTCCATACTAACAGCCGCGCATTTGAACCAAATTTTTCATTGTAAGGTTTTTGATGTGGGGAAGGTCAGTTTCCTTCTCAAGAATGATGTTATGCATGCTCTAAAATACTGCACCACTTAGACCCCTCAACTTATAAAGGGGATAGTCAAACAAGCATAGGCACTTAGGTGGATAAAAATCATTTTTCCCTTATTTGCTTTTCGCCACATGGATGGCTTGCTTTGATTTATAATATAAGTTGAACATCAAAGTGTAATCACATCTAAACTGACATTCGGGACTAGAAGTTGAAAGTAAACAATTTGGAGTATGCTCTTCTCTCGCGCCATTAAGCGATCTTGAGAATCAGAAAAAGATTGCGAAAACGATCTCATCTCCCTTTAATAAAAAAATTCAAAACTTTTAGGAGAGGACAATGGCTCTTTCGAGACCCCTCTTAGTTTCATTTTTTCAAACACATTCTTGTAACGGGCCCATACATGCCCACATGTCAACAAAGCTAGAATAGTGTTTGAATTTCTACTTTCTTAGATCAAAACACTAGGAGAGTGTAAAAGTTTGTAATGGGCCCACACATGCCCACATGTTCAAATCTAGGATAGTTTCATGCTTTTTCTAGATTAACTCACACATAGGGAGTTAAAGGATAGTAACGGACCACAATGTCCACATGCTAGTCTCCTATGGCTTTTAAAATTCCGCAAGGTTGTACCAATGACATCTAGCTAATTTAGGTAATCAAACTCTTGTAAAGGACCAAGCGATGTCCACATGCTGCAAGGTGACATCTAAATAACTAAAATTTGGTACACTTTTCACTCACACACAA
>JASDQU010883309.1:3764-16550 GCA_032191745.1 Picea mariana
ACACTAGGGGGGGTCCGGAATGATCTGTGCACCGTAGATCTGAGCGCCATGATCTGGACCGCTGATAAGTGTAGGAAATATAAGTCATGAGCGGAAAAATGATGTGTCGGGAAAACTTAGGATAAGTGCCTTTTATGGGTTTTTCCCAATTTTTCACATATACACCACCAAGGGGACATCATCTAAACTATTCTTAGGCAATGGAGACATGGTGTAGCATTTTCATCAATCTAGTTTCATGGGTGGTGAAGCAAATGAAGCAACTAACCTACATGCTAACCTATCTTCCTAGGACAATTAACCCAGATTAAACTGTTGGGTTAAGAAATTACTCTACCTAAGGGCTATCTAACCAGGATTAGACAGTTTGGTCAGATTTATTCACTAATCTAACCTAAGGGCTATCTGACCAGGATTAGACAGTCTAGTTAGATTTATTCACTAACCTAGCAACATTAAATTTAAAAAGAACTTGTCCATGCTTGAAAGGTATGGCCAAGTTACTATTATTGCATGGGGCTTTTATTTTCAATTTTTTATGCCCTCTTTTCTTTTTCTTTTCTCTTTTTCTCTTTTCTTTTTTTTTTTCTTTTTTCTTTTCTTTTTTCTTTTTCTTTTCTTTTTCTTTCTTTTCTTATTATTTATAGAATGAAAAATCATTTGTCAATAAAAACACTAGACACAGATAATATCCAAGTCATCAGTTGATTCCCATAATTTATGGGGTGATAACAGCAGCTCCACCTAGGGATGGTACTTGCCCTGTTAAGTGCCAAGAATCCTGGTTCCTGTCATTCTGAACATATCTGCCTAGAAGCCTTCATTGGTCTTATTCTCAAATTTTGGAAAAACAATGGTCAACAGCTTAGGGCCTTCTCTTCGGGCTTCAACCGAATGACTAATGTTTCCCCTTCAGGAAATGCAAGTGAAAAAAATGAAAATTAAACTGGTATGTACAATGGAGAGTGAGTTCTTCAAATCTTTTACTAAGGTGGGACATAATGTTTCAGCATTCTGCCATTCACAGGTGCTCCTGGCAGATCTGACCCATCGGCGTTGTTTAGCAAGAAAGCATTATTTCCTCTGAAATTTTGGATCATGTAAGGCCCTATCCACAGGTTGTCAAATTTCCCATGCTTTCCCTTGTCCTCATTCCTGGCATCCCATCTCAACACCAGATCTCCCAGCTCAAAATCATCCTCCTTGGTTTGTTTGTCAAAGATCTTCTTGATGTTTTCTTGGATGACCTGTGTTTTGTTGAAACCTTCTTCTCTAGTCTGTTGCAAATGAATCATCTGGTTGATTCTTCTCTATGAGTCATTTGGCTCAGCTTGCACCTCTTGAAGTAATTTCATGACAGGGACTCCCAGAGAAGTAGGGAAAACTGCCTCTATACCATAGACCAGCTGGTAGGGTGACATGCCAATTGACCTTTTAGTGGTCAATCTATCTGCCCATAAAGCAAATACCAACTTATCGTGCCATGATTTTTTGTTTTCCTGCAATGTTTTCTTTATGATATTTACCAAAGTTTTGTTTGAAGATTCCGCCAAGCCATTCCCCTAAGGGTAGTAGGCTGTGGAATGCCCCAATCCAATGTGGTATCAGTTGCAGAAATATATGAGTTTCTTCGACCGAAAGGCAGCTGCATTGTCAGTAATGATCTTTCTAGGACAACCAAAACGAGACAAAATATTATTTTCAAGAAATTTGATAATAACAGAGTCAGTGGCTTGCTACTTGGTACTGCCTCGATCCACTTGGTGAAATAATCAGTGGCCGTGAGAATCCACCTGTGTTGGCCTGAAGAAGGTGGGTGAATTTCTCCAATGAAATTGAGCCCCCATTGCTGGAAAGGGGCCTCAACTGATATAGGTTTCAGAGGTAAAGGAAGGAGTTTCATTTTGCCTTCAAACAGTTTACACTGGTGACATGTTGTTACTTTCTGATGTACATCTGCAAACAGGGTGGGCCAGTAAAAGCCAGCTCTAAGTATTTTGTTGGCTGTAACCTTCCAGTTCAAATGGCCACCACATTCTCCTGCATGAAACTCCTGCAACACTTTATCAGCTTCATCGTTTAGTAAACAATTTAAAAGAATACCTGCAGGGTCTTTCCAATATAAATTTCCTTCTAGAATACAGAATTTCAAGGCCTTCAATTTTAAAAATCTAGCTTTACTCTTAGTTAAACCAGGGGGAGCTTGTAAATTTTGTAAAATGAATATACGGTCTGCATACCATGGAGAGTTTAGAAATACCTCTCTAACGTTTGGAGTCGCCATCTTACCCTGTTCATCTGCAACATCTAGAAAATTAATGTCAAGAGCCTGGAAGTTAGATTCAGCCATTAATTTAGCAAGGCCTTGGCCTTTGATTAGTTTTGTGGGCTTAATCTCTATATCGTATTCTAAAATTACAGCAATCCATTTTCCCCTTCCTCCATCCGAGTTGTCCTGTGTTAGAATATCCTTTACTACCGCGTTCGGAACATAAGCTATGGTGTGGGAATGGAGAATGTAGACCCTAAAGTCTTTTATGGCTTTTACTAAAGCAAAATCTTGCTTCTCCATGATATTGTAGTTCAGGGCAGCATCTCTTAGAGCTTTGCTGAAGAAGGATATGGGCTGTTCATACCCTTCACTATTCTTCTATAGTAACACCGCTACTATAGTATGTTCAGAGGCGAAAGAAAAAAGATAAAAATCTTTAGTTAAATCGGGACTGATTAAAACTGGGGCTTCTGTGAGTGCTCGTTTGGCTTGTTCGAAGGATTGTCTGGACTTAGAGTCCCATTTTATTTTTACGTCCTTTTTAAGCATGTTTGTAATGTTTCGGAGGAGTTCGGCCAGATTGGGAATGAATCTTCGTAGAAAGTTAATTTTCCCTATAAACGACTGTAGTTCTTTGAGGTTTCTTGGGTGTTCTAACTTTAGTATGGCCTCGATTCTACTGGGGTCTATTCTGATTCCATCTTTAGAGATGATGTGTCCCAACAATTTTCCTTCTTCTAACCCAAAGAGACACTTCATAGGATTTAACGAAATCCCAAACCTTCTACATTTCTTGAAAACTTGTCTAAGGCGTCGCAGGTGTTTATCATCAGATTTGGAAAACACAGTCACATCATCTAAGTAAACAACAATAAAATTACCAGATTCTTCCACGAAGGCGATATCCATGGCCCTCTAAAACGTGGCTCCCGCATTCATCAGACCGAAAGGCATCTTCACGTACATGAAAGTGCCCCACGGGGTGGTAAAAGTGGTTTTATCTTGATCGTCCGGGTGAAGTAGGACTTGGTTGTAGCCTGAGAAACCATCCAACAGAGATATCATACTGTACCCGACCACTCTTTGCAGGAGGTGGTCCATTTTCAGTAATGGGTAATTATCTTTCAGGGATACTTTGTTCAGATTTTGGAAATCAATATAGAGCCTGATTTCCCCGGTTTTCTTCCGTGTAGGGACTAAATTAGAAACCCACTTAGAGAAATGCAGAGGGACTATGATCTTGGCATCATACATTTTCTTGATTTCTTTCTCTATCAGAGGAAGCTACTTGGGATTTATCCTCCTAAGTTTCTACCTAAATGGTTTTTGGTCTTCCTTTATGGGAATCCCGTGTTGTATGATGCTGGTATCATAGGATTTCAGATCTTCATAGCCCCAGGCAAAAACATCTGAATATTCTTTGAATAGCTCAATGTATTTAAGCTTTTGTTCTAGGGGTAATGATTTGGACAGTTTGACCATCCTAGGCTTCTCTTCAGTCTCTATATTGCAGTCCTCTACCTCTTGTCCATGGGCTTCTATTTTTGGTTTGTTAGCTACATCGTTACTGTCAAACAGATCTTCTAAAGGAACAAGACCTCTAGGTAAAACATTGCTTTTCAACTGTAAAACATCGGCATCCATTTCTTCATCCCCTAACTCTCTCGAATATACTGTATCTATTCTTGAATCTACAGTATTCACACTATCTATTTCACACTCAGAATTATTTACATTCTCGTCTTCATTTTCTAAATCTATATTTGTACATTCAAAATCATTCTTGCATTGCATAAAATCCTCTATCTGATCATCATTTCCAAAAACTTGCCAGTACCTGATATTATCAGGAACCGTCGGTCTGCATTTCACTTCAACAGTGTATGGGCGAGTTTGGCAAAAAGGAATCTTGCAGGAGGCTGCGGACGTAGCCAATTTGTCGGCTAGAATATTCTGTCCCCTCAGCATTACCTGCAGGTCAACCTCATTAAAACACTTCAAAGCATCAAGAACAGCATTCCTATAGGCTCTAAGGCGTGGGTGTTTAGTATCATACTCACCTTTAATTTGCTTGATAATTAATTCAGAGTCACCCCTTACCATTATCTGCTTAGCACCAACCTTTTTCAACAGCTTCAGACCGAGCATTAAAGCTTCATATTCGGCAACATTGTTAGTGCACTGGAAATTTAATTTGTAGGAATGATTTTCTGAATACCTGTTTCGATGATTATGCATCCAGACTCCAGGTCCTGCTCCTTCTTTACTCACAGCTCCATCAAAATCCATACTCCAAAAATCGGCGGGGAATTCTTCAATGATTACATTTTTCATCTTTGCTACCTCACCGCCTTCTGGACCTTCATCTTGACCAGATACATCTTCCATCAGCTAAGTATATTGTTCTTCTGTATCACCATCATTGTACAAGATGAACGAATCTAAATCTGAATGAGCAGGGTAAAGGGGGTAATTTTGCGGTTTCTCTTGGCTACTGACCATGTACTTCATCAATGTTTCTCTGTATAACCTCCTCTGTTGTCCAAACACTGGGATAGTAGCATAAGACATATCCAACTGTAGGGTTCCTTTCAACTTAGCTCCCCAAAACCAGGATAGCAACATTCCATACTTAGGCAGGATGTCTGCAACCACTATGTCCATTACCATGCTTTTTGAAGGAATCTGAACCAGGGTGATGCATAGGTCCTTGATCAGACCAATACATTTGACTTTGTTGGAGTCGAATCAGTGTAAATCCTTGTATGGTCTGGTGACCTCCAGTCCCAGTTTTTCCATTACTGCTTTAGGCATCAGATTATGTGAGGCACCTGATTCCAGCATAGCGTTATGCAATATCAAGTCGTGTATGTTTAAACTGATGTAAAAGGGAGCTACATCACCTGTATCATCTCGACCATCTACTTCAGGTCCGAAAAGCAGTTTGGGATGATCGTCAATAAGGTTCACAGTGTATGAATGAGTCACTGATCCAATAGCCAAGGCCTTGGTGCCTATGTCAGGTTCAATGGCCAGTGCTTTTATTACCTGTGAATGATACCCGTCTCTGTTAATCAACTCTATAAGTGGGATAGGAATTTTTACTTTTGCCAATTCCCCTTCAAGGCTAAAGGGTGTAAGAGCTCTGCCTTGGCTCATCAGTTCTGATTTTTCCGCCATTTTCTTCGGCTCAGAAGTACTCGGCAGGTTAACATGTGAAGCATCAGGTTGCGATGGTCTTTTCAGAATGGTGATGTTTTTATTCAAAGGAGCGTCAGCTTTACTCTTCTCAGAAATTTTCTCGGAAGTAGTATTCTCAGAAGTCTTCTCAGGAGTTTTCTCAGTAGAAAGTTTAGGGGTTTTCTTGGTTTCGACTGTCTTCTTGGAAGAAGTCCCTTTTGTCTTCGAACTCCCTTATGTCTTCTTGCTACGTAGATTGTACTGCCAGTGTACCTCCAGAATAGCATTCTCAAAAGCCAGCTGTTCCACATCTTTGGCTTCCTCACTTACCTTTGTTTGATTTAGCATAAAGAGTTCCTGCTCTTCTTGAGTAAGGAAAATGGCCTCGTTGTCTAGAATACCCATAATGTTGATGTGAGTGTCCTCCAATTCCTCAATCACTTCTCCCCCTTCATCAACGTATTTTTCTTGTAGGGGAGGTCTAATCTGCTGATTTGGGCCCCTCTGCTCTCTTTGATCCCGAGGATCTCTCTGTCTGATCTGAGGAGGATTTCTCCTAAAATTAGGGTTCCGAATCGGAGGTGCAGGTGTGTGGTCTCTCAGAGGATTCTTGTCTGATACATTCACTCTTTCCAACAATAGTTCCAAATTTCTGACCACAGAATCCCATTTAGAATCAGTGGTCGATGTGGAAGGTTCTTCTTTGATCGTGACTCTCCTTTCTGACCTTTGACGAGCCCTTTTCGCCAACAGATTGGCCTCCACACTAATAGCACTTTTCTACATGTCCTCTAAGGTGGTAGCATTTATTTATCTTAATTGGTAAGACATGTTAGCATCAAATCCATCAGGGAATTTAATCAGTGCCAAACCCTGTGGAGGTTTGATTTAAGTTGGGATTGCATTGTACAGGTTGTTAAAACAGGTGCAATAATCTTGTACCGACTCACCTTGATTTCTTTTTATATTCTCGTATTCTGATAGTATTTGGAGAGGGATTTTATTCACCTCCAATCTGTCAAGAAAACTTCTTTGGAACGCAACAAGGTCAGGAACTGAGGCGGCAGGTAAATCTTTGAACCATTTTTTGACGTCTCCTAGCAGACTCTGGGCAAACAGTCGCATTTGGACGTCAGCCTCATCAACTTCATGTAGGTCAAAATAATCATTCATTTTATCCACATGTTGTTGGGCGTTTAAAGGTCTGGTTGCATCGAACTGTGGAAGTCTTGTTTGGTATTCTTGGGGCATGGCATGTAGCGGCGCAGCCAACACCAAAGGAGCATATCGAGCTGCCATGATGGGTGGAGGAGGTGGGACCACAATCTGGATGGTCAGAGAGGTAGCAATTGAAGACGAGGACGAGGAGGGACTAGGCGGTACTGAGATAGCGATTTATAGTTTAGTCGTGGGACACAAGACTTCGGAGGTTTGGGATTGTACCACAGTTGGGTCAAAGACGAGTCTAGACACAAAAGTTTCAGACCGGGTTCTAACCAGGCTTCGAGGTGGAAAGGTATCAATATCAAGGTTTTGAGAAGTAACAGGTTCTCCTAAAGAGGAAGGTGACTTATGCAGGGAAGTATGACTCCCTGAACCGACAGTCGAGGCCTTTCGCCTGAGTAAATGTTCAGGGTTATCTATCGCCATTGCAAGTTCTGGGTCGGGATGAGATCAAGTGTGAACTTTCTTGGAAGCCAGAACTATTTTTGGTTTTTATATATATACTTTTTAATTTTGTGAGCATGAAAATAATATGTACAAAGTTTGATCAACCTCTAACATTACTTTCTTCTCAGAATCAGACGTTCTTTTAGGGGAAAGGAAATGCGAAATTGTCGATTTTTAGCTCGTCCCCAGCGGAGTCGCCATTTATGTTAGCACTTGATAAATTTCCAAGAGGTTGAAAAAGAAGAAATCTACAAAGGTAACTTTATCCAACCACTTTTAAAGTTGGGAATCTAGCCCTTCCAGCTTCAGAGAGGGATCTCTCTATATGAATTAGCTTCGTTTATAACTTTTAGATATTAGGCTAGGTATAGGAATAGGTAGGTTTTGTTGTAAAAGTGTTTTTGAATTTGGTTGAGTTCGTCTACACTTCCATTGGGCTATGGGGTCTGTATTTAATTAAATATGAAATACCACTAGAAACAAGAAAAGAACTACTTCCACAGGGTGAGATAATATATTTACTGGATCTTTAATAGCTTAGGTGATGGAGAGAAGAAAAGATGAGAAGATACTTTCAACTAACAAGCAGTTAAGAATTTCTTAATTGAAAACATCAGAAGATAAACATTAAAATCTTCAGAGTCGGAAACAGGGTATCTAAGATAAATCCTGCAACATACGTTACTCTTAAAGATCATTTTCAGAAAACACTATGATCACAAAGTTAAGAATAACATTCAACTTAAAGAAAGGACATCACCAATGAACATACGCAAGAATCCTGTAAAAATGCTTCATTTTCATTAATGGCAGATCTCTTAAAAAAATGGTACAGTCTAATAGCGTCAAGGTGTAAAGATCAACAACCCTCAATACTTCAAAAAGTGAAGTATATATAATTCAAATTACAAATGTTCCAGTCATAACTGATCAGGACGTGCTCATTCTATTTTTAGCCTAATTGATTTAACTAATCAAAACTGCTTGATGACTAGGTACAACTGCATGCGGAATTTCTGGGGTAGGCCATTGGCGAGGTTCCTCTGTAACCTCTTCTGACTGGACAGGTGACTGGACCTGTACAGCTCATTTGCTAATCAAGAAGATCGCAGAGCTCCTCCCATCTAATCTGACTAGGCACAGTGACTTTGATTAGTCTCTGATACACTTCATCCATTTCCATATATTTAGCAAACGTGGGCTTTGTGAGGAAAATGTATCGAATCTAATGTTGGATACTGATGTCCAACTGAAGGGCATCCAGGAATGCTTTGCCAATGATGCTCCCTTGTATGCCAGCAAACTTCGAACTGTCTTTAGGCACTTCAGACAGTTTCTTTTTATAATCTGGGAGTGTCATTAATTTATCATTAATGACTTTCAGACCATGTAGACCTTTCTTTTGGAGAGTATCAATTTTATTGAAGAATCTTTGTACTCCTTGGTCCATGAACTCAACCTTTTCTTCCAGCTGAAGCATTAGACTTCTCTTAGTCAAAACCCTTTTTACCTCAATTATGGTCTCTGTTCTGTCCTCAATCTTCAGTTCTTCTAGCTCTTCTATGTTCTTGGAATTTAAGAATCTGATGATCTCATTGGCTTGTGTGGGCATGTCTCCCAACTCTATTCTAATATTCTCAATGGCCTGTTGGCTCCTCTGGACCAACTCATTCTGTTCAAACATAATCTGGATCATTGGCCATATTTCATTTATGGACTTCATGATGTATGTCCATACATTCTCTTTGACCTCAGCTAAAGTCTTCCCTGCCACTATTTGTTTTTGGAGCTGTTGTAGTTCCTTCCTTAGCTGTTCAGTTGCCTGCTTCTCTTTGGACAGACTGGTTTGGAAAGAAGTTTTGAGTTCTTGGAGGTTCTCAACTTCCTTCTTCAGCCTGCTGATTTCTGTCTCTTGCAGGTTCATCTTCTCCATGGATTTGGCAAGGTCTGTTGTTCCCTCCTGTGATGTCACTGGTGTTGCTGATGGAATTGTTGTCATTGTTGCAGTGCTCAATCCTGCAATGGGAATATCACTCAATGGAATGCCTTCCATTGGCTTCATCTACTCCTTCTCTTTTAGTAATCTTTCCATCTCAGCCTCCATCTCTTTTAGCTGTGCATTCTGCTCCACGAGCAACTTGAGCATTTCGTCCTTCTCACCTTCCTTCTCTGCTATCTCCTTAGCCTATGAGTCTTCTGTGGGAGGGAGTTTAAACTATTTCCTCAAGGAAGCGATGTCTGCATTATTTTTCTTTATCATCTCTTCTGTAGCTTTGACATTTGAAGGATCGTAGTCGATCTTGAGGACCATCTCCTCCAAAGTTTTGATTCTATTGTCTTTCGTGAAAGAAGATATCTTCTCCAATTTGAGCTGCGTTTGAGCATTGTTCAATGATACCTGAAATTTCACTGCAGAAGTTGAGGCATGGACCAATGTGTGGAAAACCATCTCCCCTGTTTGTTTGTGCAGATCCATCTGATCTGCTAGGTGTACGTCCTTCACCTGGAATTCGAAGGTGGCCCTCTTGTAGTCTGAGATCACCTTGGGATCCGGTACCTGTTCTTGGAGGTAGGCCATGTGCATCCTACCTTTCTCTGTGTCGAATGCAGACAGCAGTCTATGCTGTGTAGTCGACGTTTGTTTCCGAAACTAGGCATAAGTGCTGCTAGTAAGGGTTTGATTCTTCTTCTTGATCATCTCGTATTTCTCGAAGATGCCCAATTTAGGTCCAGTCTTGCCTGGCTGATCATTCATGGGAGAGTCTGTGGATTTCTTAGGTACTGTTGTGGTGATGCCCTGATAAAGGCTCAAACCAAACGGGGGAATGATCGGCTTGATTACTGTGGTAGTTACTGTGGTCAGCGAGGCCTCTTGTTCTACTATCGTACCGGACGTTGAAACTGTCTTTGGCCTCTTGGTGTGAATTTGGAACTCTTCTGATGATACCTCCGTTACAAGTGGAGATGACTCCTGTCGAGGCCTCTTCTCCTTAGGGACCTGTGACGTGGTAGTTTTTTGCACAGTTGTTGGTGGAACCTGCTGCTCCACTTCAACCTGCCGTTCCACCTCAACCAAAGTGTCAGGCACCCACACTGTCTGATTTGCAAATTTTTCGATTTCTAGCTTGGACTCATGATCATATGGGGTGCTTTTATTTTTCACCTACATTTTTGAAATGATCCCACATGGATCATAGCGCCATGTGAAACTCATAAAGAATTTCATCTCCTTCAACATTTTGTCCGCTTCTTCCCCGGCGCCTCAACTATTGTAGATGAAAGAACCAATCTGCCCCTTGATTCTCAATTTCTACTTCTTCTTTAGGGAAACAAAATGAATTTCATCTGAATTCATAATCTGCCTAATATATTCTAATGAAAATATTCTTACCGGCACATATTGAGGTAGTTTGTAAGGTGCCAATTCGCACCCGAAAACTCTGATCTCAGTGTGGTTCTGATACAAGTATCAGTCTCTTGTCTTGGCGTTGTCCGAGAGATGCAAAATTATCTGGACTTCATCGTTTATTCGTGGCTCAGGCATGCCACTCAACATGCTTACCACTGGGTGGTAAAACTTATCAATGAATGCTTTGAAGTCGTATTCGCCAGAGTTACCCTTCAACAAAGATGTCCACGCTGTGTCTGGCTGTGGCCTTCTGTCTGCATCCATTTTCTGCATTGAAAAGATGAACTTGTCTGCTTGATAGAAAATGAACATGTAGGCCAATATAGAAGAATATCTGAACATGCCTTCCATGCCAAAATTCACGAACTGTTCGTGGATATTGTTGGCCAGGAAGGTACTGAAATCGAACTGGGTGGTGGGTTTTTCGTCAGTGGAGAAAATGGATAGAAAACCCAGAATGGGCTCATCTACCCACTGGTCGGAATAGTATCCTAGCAGAGCGCAAAGAGAGGAAATGATATGGTTTCCCTTGGTGGAGAAAATGGATGACAGGTAAGGTGGATTGGTGGAAGGGAATTGAGCGGAGGTGGGAAGGAACAGCTCGAAAATTTGAGCTCTCTGTGGAAAGGTCATCTTTTGATACAGCTCTATAAGGATCTCTAGGTCGAAAGGAGAGACAGAATCAGCACGCGGAATTTGCATCATTTGGTCAATGTCTTCGTGGGTGATGAAGAAGAGGACGTCTCCATATGATGAGACAATGGCCCTCTGGTCGGGAATATAATGGGTTTGGCATTTGAGGGTGAATTCGGGAAAATGGTGTATCTGGGGAAAAAGGTACAGGGTCAAATTGGACTCCCAGAGTCCAATCTCATCACTCTGGTCCAGGAACACTTCCCAGAGACATGACTGGAGGTCTGAAAAATCAAAGTAGCAAATGGTCTCTGCGATCAACCTGTCTTTATCCACCAACAGGATTTTGTCCAGGTCAACCGGAGGAGGAAGAAAAGGATTCTCTTCTCCTTCCGCTAGCCTTGGCTTTGGCGCCATCTCTGCAACAGTACCTGCAATAAACAATATGTTAGTGGGGTTGAATGACTATGGATGAAGGTGACGGGGAAGCAATGGAGGAATAAGAGGTAAGTTTTCTGGCGTGATGGATGAATAATGAATGAAAGGGGAAAAACGGTAGTTTTATTCAAAATTAGGGTCGGTCGGACGTGGGAGACATGTCAGCAGGATAACAGGTATGTTATCCTGTAATAAATGGACAACGGGCCACTTGGGATGAGGTGGCAGGTGACGATGGCCAAAACCTACAGACAGGTGACGTGGTGGTCATGGACTGGTGATAAAAGTCATAATAAGGGGCGGTTCATAAGTGAAAGGGATGATGGACTGACAGCAGGGATTGACAGTAGTTATGGGATGGGACACAAATCGGGCACAAGCGGAGCAAGTGGCATCAGTGGAGGATGACGTCCCTGAGTGATGGAGGCTGTCAGATGACATATGGTGAAAAGACTCCAGGACCAACAGATTGGTTCCACCTATGACAAGAGGCCCATCGGAGGGAATATCCATTCTGGACCCCCCCCCCTTTGGTTAAAAGTAGAACACCAGGGGGGTCCGAAATCCATTGTAAATCGTTGATCTGCACGCCAGTTTCCTGGCCGCAGATCTTAGCACATCATTTATTACTCATTCTGGACCCCCCCCTCCATTAAAGGTAGAACAGACGGGGGGGTCCGGAATCCAATTTGGGCCGTGGATCAACGCGCTCATTCTTGAACCGTCCAGATCTGCGCGATTCTTATTACCGATTCTAGACCCCCCCCCTTGGTTAAAAGCAGAACACTAGGGGGGGTCCGGAATGCTCTGTGCACCGTAGATCTAAGCACCATGATATGGACCACTGATAAGTGTAGGAAATATAAGTCATGAGCGGAAAAAGGATGTGTCAGGAAAACTTAGGATAAGTGCCTTTTATGGGTTTTTCCCAATTTTTCACATATACACCACCAAGGGGACATCATCTAAACTATTCTTAGGCAATGGAGACATGGTGTAGCATTTTCATCAATCTAGTTTCATGGGTGGTGAAGAAAATGAAGCAACTAACCTACATGCTAACCTATCTTCCTAGGACAATTAACCCAGATTAAACTGTTGGGTTAAAAAATTACTCTACCTAAGGGCTATCTGACCAGGATTAGACAGTCTAGTCAGATTTATTCACTAATCTAACCTAAGG
>JASDQU010883309.1:21294-35967 GCA_032191745.1 Picea mariana
ACTTCAGAGGAGATCTATACATGCCACTCCCACCAAGGAACGCCTACGGTGACATAGGTATGTCAAGTGTTTTTACATATTTCATTTTTTGTATTTTTTTATAATAGAACAAAATATTTTTGGATGGTGCTTAAGTATTGACTAGAAATTTGTCTAACATAGATGTGGTTCAAAGATGTCCAGAAGTCTTCCCTCGACATCAACGAAGGAACTGGGGAGATGAGGCCACAAAAGGAGAAGCCAAGAGGGTCTTACAAAATGTGCAGGGCAACCTATTGCGTTTGACTCACAGGATAACCATGGTTTGCTATGATGACACACATCCAGTGCCACAGACGTAGATGTCGTGGGATATTGTAATACCAATTGTATATGTGTATTGATGGTATTAGCCCCAGTTGTGTACTATAAACACCATATTTTTTGAAATATATAAAAATGGATCTTCATCTTTACTTATATTTTATAATGTGTACATTGATGAGATGGTTTTTTGTGTTTTAATTATGTGACAAATGCCAATATAAAACGAAATTAGCATAAGCGTCAGATACATGATTATAAATCCTAGGAATATGATAATATGTAATAAAATCAAATTTTCATTCTAAAAGATGTACCCGTAGGAATCATCAGAGTAAAGTAGGATCAGACATGTGGTAACTGTCGTTCAACTGACATACTACTAACTGGGAATCCAGGCAAACTTATAAACATCGAATACCATGTGAGATAACATCATGTAAAAGTTATATAATGATGCTATATTCAGCCACATTGTTTGTGGATGGCCAAAGGCATACACCACCTGAAGATACCAGTAGAACCTCGGGTTAGTAAAACACCCAAGCGGTGGAAGCCAAGTTTCGTCTATGACAAGTGGCTCCATCTGCGAATCCTAGGTAAACTGAAGACTCCGTTGACATCTGCCAACAAATGGAAAACTCGATAAGCAAGCTGAAGACATAAAGAAAGGGGGAAAGATATATACACTAAAATACATTAGTATACAAAGAGTTCTTCCTAAGCCTGGGGCTCAATCGTAGTATCTTTTCAAGTAGGGCCCATTTCTAGGCTCGACCAACTTATTCCCTTCATAATATTCTAACTCATAGGCTCCTTTTTTTACAACACATCACATGATGTAAGGAACATGCCACATGGGTTTGAACTTGCCTGCCCCCAATGGTTATTTGGATTGATAATACAAGAGGACTAAGTCACCCTTAGCGTACAACCAAGGACATACAGACTTATCATATTGGATCTTGACAAGTCTTTTGTTTTCCTCGATAGCCGTAGAGGTGTATCAACGCTTCTCATCAAGACTCTCTAGGTGTACAAGGCGTCGCTCGAGATCGTAAGTGTTAGGTAGGAGAGTGACTGCCAACTTAAGAGAAGGGATTTCTCATTTAATAGGTAAAAGCAACTCCAGACTGTGTACTAATTGGAAAATGGAAAATACGGTGGTAGTCTTGACCAAAGTTCAGTATGCCTTGAGTGCAGGATATAACATGATATGCCAGTCGGATTTACTTTGACTGACAGTTTTTTACAAAATGGTCTTGAGAGACTTGTTGACGGCCTCTACTTTTCCATTTTCTTGGGGGTAATAAGGAGAAGAATGACTAGGTCTAAACCCCATTTTATCTTCTAGTTCTTCCATCATCTCGTTCTGAAAGTGACTTCCATGATCAGTGATAATATCACTCAGGATACTAAACTGGGTGATAATATGATTGAATACAAAGAAGGTGACAATCTTCCCATCGGATTTCAGTGTAGGCATAGCCTCGACCCACTTAGTAAAATAGTCAATAGTCACGATAATGTGTTGATTCCTCCCAGCCGAAGTTGGGTTTCAATCTATGAATTCCACCCCCCACTTGGTGAAGGGACCGACGATAATGAATGGGTGAAGAGGGGATGGATGTGAGTTCATTTTCCGAGTGAACACCAGGCATGGGTGACACTTCTTAACCACTTCAATACAATATTTAAATTTAGTAGGCCATAAATAAACGACTCGCAAAATGTTTTGGGCTGTCACAAGCCCAGATAGATGACCACCACAAGCCCCACTGTGGGAATCATTCAGAACATAATCATCTTCTCCGTGAGTTAAACAACGATGCAAGATATCATCTATTCCTTGATGATAGAAAGTGTCACTGACGATAGTATATTTCTTATCTTGGTATCTGATACTCCGTTGGTCATCTCGTGAGAGATACTGAGGGAACTTCAAGGTCTGAAGATATAGAACAATGTCTCCATAACAAGGGTCAGACGACGAGACAAGAAAAATGTGTTCATCTGCAAATGAATCAACATGGATAACGTCCTCATCTAATCATGGAAAATTGAATATTAACTCTGTGAAGACTAGGGATTTCTTAGATTTCACAGAAGCGAAATTGAGATGAAACTCTTGTAAAATGACAATCCATTTATTATATTTTCCCCCTATGATACGCCTAGTGAGGACGTATTGAAATGGAGTGACATCGATAACCACAATATTCTTACAAAGTAATATATAGTGACACAAACAATGGACTGCATGAACAGTATCCAAAGCTAGCTTTTCAACGTGAGATTAATTAAGTTCAGGACTGACTAAAGTTCGACTAATATAGTAGACAACGTTGTCACGGAGCTCATCATCTTCTTGAATCAGGACCATGCCAATCGTATCTTCAGACGCGGCGATATAAATCAAGTAATATCTACTTTAGTCAAGAGGTTTCAGCAGCAACGTCGATACCAAGGCTTTCTTCAAGGCATCGAAGGACTCCTGGGCTCGCTCATCCCAGATAAAAGGGGTGTCCTTCAAAAGATGCATGAAACCTTTAGTGATAGTGGCATAGGTCACTATAATCCGATGAAGAAAGTTAGCTTTCCCCTATAAACCTTGAAGTTGTCTTATCATGCATGGGGGAGTCAACCAAAGTATTTCCTCAACCTTTAGTGGATCCACCATGATCCTAGTCTCGGAAACTAGAAAACCCAAAAGATTACCAGACTTAATGAAAAACATGCACTTGTGAGGGTTCAACCAAATTCTATAGTAACAACATCTTTCAAAAACAAGCCGAAGGTGTATAACGTGATCCACTCTCTTGCGAGAGTGAGCAGCAAGATCATCAAGGTAAGCTTTGACTATGTTCTTAAGATCATGAAAATAAAAATTCATGGCATGTTGAAAGATTGCTCTGATGTTTTTAAGGCCGAAAGGAATTTTCCAGCATGCAAAATTACCCCAGGGACAAATAAATGTTGTCTTGTGTTGATCCTCAGGTTTGATCTGAATATGGTTATATTTTAAAAATCTATCCATAAAACAAAATACTTTTCTTCCCACACAATCATCGATAATCTGATCGATGAAAGGTGTGGGAAATTTGTGTTTAGGACAGGCCTTGTTCAGGTCATGAAAGTCCATACATACAGGGATGGTTCCTTGATTCTTATCCACGAGAATGAGGTTGGATGCCCATTTGGTCAAGGGAACCAGGTAGATGAAGCCAGCATTAAATAGCTTCTCCATCTCTGTCATAATAGAAGGGGCCTTCCGAGGGTTTACAACTCTAAGATGTTTCCAAATAGGTTTAGCATCCGGATAGTTTCTAATATCATGTTTGATAATACGAGTGTCGATTCCTGACATCTCTTCATAAGACCAAGAAAATACGTCTCATAATTTCTTGAAGAGTTCGGTGTAGATCACGATTTCTTCTGGAAAACAATCTGCACTGATATTTACGTTTTCAACCTTGCCAGGGGTATGAGAGATGATTGTGACGGTAGGAAAAATACTCGCCATGTTTCCTTCGGCATAAATGTCATGCATAACAAGTGGAACTACGGCGTGACCAACTATCTCACTCAAAGTAGATTGAAAGTCGTCTTGTTCGATTCTTTCAAGGTCTGGGAGGAAATAAGAGTGGTGATGCATATCATCCCAAGGTTTGTCAGAACCATTCATGGATTCATACGAAGGAAAAGTCCCATCGAGGAAATCATGTGAAAAAGACAACAAAGTGGCCCACACGGGCCTAATAAAGTGATCCTCTTTATCTGTCGGTGAGGGAACAGGATAGAGATCAACGGAAGAGTCAAGAACAACTTGATACGCAATCTCTACTACTGATAGTGGCATGGTCATTCCAACATGCAACTAACCTTCACAAGATGAATTCGGGGAAGGTAGGGTCCACGGGTCACTAAAATAAGAAGTGCGGAATGGAATGGACCTCCTTGTCGAGATGGGCCTACTAGACATGGCATAAACATGATGGTTCGGTGCTGAGAAGTCAAAAGTACCCATAAGGGAAGAATACATTTTGACATCGATATTCTTAGTTGTCGGCTAAGAATTGTCGATCACAGGGATCAATGGTCCAAGAGATGCATTGATACTAGATCACGCAAAGGATAACTGATCGATCATCATGATATTCCCTTCATGAGGAAAACAAAGAGTACATAAGACGAACGACATGATGATGATCATAGAATAAGTCCAATTGTGACCTAGTAACAGGTTATAATCAAGAGGCACATCAACTACCTCTACCTCCAACTCTACCGTCTTCCCACCTAATTGGACCGAAAAGGTAGGGAGAATACCATGAGGGTGGAAGGAATGACCGTCAAAAGAAGTCAACATGTTCGATGACTTGGAAAGAGTTAGAGAACCGAGAGTTTTCCAACAGAATAGGGACATCACACATGTAGCCGTGCCTTCATCAACAATCGCACATTTGATGGTATACTTTGAGTACTCCACGTGGATTTGGAAAGCCACATGGTAAGGAAAGTGAGGCCTAACATATATGATGTCAAACTTGATAACTTTTGAGCCAATAGGTTCTAGAGCTCCTAAAGCAGAGAGTAAGGCATTCCTCTATGAGGGACACGTCTGGAGTACCTACAAAGCTGACATCGCACAAGGGGTTTGACCCAGGTCCTCAACAATAGAGTAGTTATGGGTGAATCTAGCATTTGGATTATGGGTAGAGCGCTTGAGTACTCCTTTCAGAATACAAGGCGGTGGTGTTGATTTCTCAATCTGTAAATTCACCTCCAGAGGAGGAGGAGGATATTCTAGACGAGGAATAGCTTGTTTAGAGTTATACTCTCGAGATCGAGTGGCTACGTCAATTTTTTCATCGACCATATTGATACATAAATGGTCATCATCTTGCGACTGCTGATTTTGACTTCCACCAGCTGCATTTCCAACGTTTGAGGAGCTCGAGGCTAAGTGTTGATTATGTAGGAATGGATTCATCAGTATAGCAGGCGATTGAGATAATAGCCTCGCAACTTCTACAAGTTTGGGGCATAAATGGGTAAGGTGATCATCTATATAAATCTTACAGAGAAACTTCACCTTATGCCTTTCTTGTTTTCCCTCTCCAACATTATTACCTGTCTTCTCATTATTAGCATTTTCCTTGGGTTTATTACCATTTTTCCCACACTTACGAGTATTACATCCTTTCTTCTTATTCCCTCCTGGTTACTGGCTACCATTTGGGTTGGATGATGATTGCACAGAATGTACATCCACTGACTGAGTGGGGTTGGAAGACACAGACGAAGCTGGCCCTCCTGCAGAATGGATTAGAGACAAATCTTTCAACTGGTTTGTCACTGAGTCTGCAGACTTTATATTGGCGGCACCTACAATGCCATCGGCATGAGGTCTGGGATTTTCATTAGGGTTGTAAGTAGACCACAATGCGTCAGGAAGAAGGTGGTATAACACCCCAGAATGAGCGTATATCAAGTCTAACTGCTGGGCTCTAAAGATCGCTTCTTCCTCAGTGGTAACCTTGGAAGTGGAAATGTCCTTCAAGATAGGAGAGTGTAAAGACTTAAGAAACCATTCTAAAAGAAAGGTTGGGGGTATAGGGGTCTTAATCAACCTCTTCAGTCTACGCCACTCCTGAATATGGTCTGATATATGAGTGGTGGCATCCTGGCATAAAGTTGACAAAAATTATAGGCCAACATCATAATGGATGGGAAACTGGAAGTGGTTAAGAAAGACAAAAACCAACTGACTAAAAGTCCCATATGCCCTCCTAGGTAGCTCAATATACCATTTCGCAACAGCTCCAATCAGGGTGCATTGAAATAATCTTAATTGAATAGAATCATCATTAAGGGAATTCGATGAGCACCAAAGGTGAAAGGTAGTGACGTGATCACCAGGATCATAGCCATTCTTACCCTCTAATGTCAGGATGTCCGAAGGAAGTTTGGTGGGGACGAGGGGCCATGTAGGATCATGACTCATGGGGTCATTCATTAACTTAGACAAATCTGATAGATTAAGCGTGGCCCGAAAAGGGAGACGATGTTGAGGCATCTGGCCCCAACCTCCCGGGAAAGACTGTTCTTGTGGAACTATAGGCCATCTAGGGTTTTGGTAAACACCATGGACTTGTCCGGGATTATAAGGCCCTCCTCCAGGATGGTTCATATAGGGTTGGTTGGGTATCATTCTAGCAAGAATGTTCTATTGAGGGTTATAGAAATTTCCCCTAGTCAGATTGGATCCAGGTTGGGGGTTTCTGAAAGCATGAAATTGACCTCCTCTTGGTGGGAACCCGGAGGATAGAGGAATATTCGTCATGCCAAAAGTATTGGTCGAAACCTGCACTGTGGAGGTAGGGTTGTAAGATGGAACTTGAGCTGAATCTTGTCTGCCATATTGACTATTCCATCCAGAAGTAGGAGGATTGGACTCGGGATTAAAAGCAGGCATGCCTCCCATACTAGGAGTCATTTGAGGGATCTGAGATCCACCAAATGAAAAAAGAGTGTAGGGAAGTGTACTTCCCCCAATCCTAATGCTAGCATTAGGGCCAGAAGCTGGGATGGAGTTCAAAAAATGTGAAGTGAAATTGGGCATACCATAAGAAATTGGACTAGAAGCCATAGGGATGGAATGAACATTGTAGCCCGGTGAGTGGCCAAGAGACCCAAAAGGGTTCGACGCGGTAGCTTGAGCATTCACTATAGGTCAAGCCATAGTAATGATAGGTGCCTCCGACACTACAACCATGGAGGTTGTAGGAGTTGAATGGGTACCATTAACTATAGTAGGTATGGGAGTTGAAGGGCTCCCAGTATTTTGAATTCTAGGTTCAATACTCATCCTTGTAGAATCACAAGTTTGAATAGTGGATGTGTGTTTACCACTCTTAATAACTCTACACCTTTTAGAAGGAAAAGACTTGAAATCTGGTGGTAACTGTAACAAGCGACGGGACCGGCAGGGAGGCTGGTCTGACTCCATGATGACTTAAGACTCTAAAGATAAAAAATATATCCTAAGGCCAACTAGTAATCAAAGAGCACACCAAAATTCAAATGACCAATATGCATGGAAACGGGGTAAAGTGGCTGAGTGGCCTCCCTAAAGAAGGTATGTCTCTCCCAAAAGGGGCCTGAGACTCTCTGCTAAAGTTCGGAGGTAACAAAATCAGTTATAATGGCCCTCATGGGATTAACAACCAGTCGGTCAGATCCCCCTGGAGAGGTAATCCTCCATAAAGGTTGTGTGTTGTTTGACCCTTATTTGACCTAGGGTACCTACAGAATAACCCCTACAAGTAACCTATGAGACACCTAAGTCAAGCAACTAATAAACCATTGTATAACCGATGCATAGAAGAGCAGTCGTAAGTCAGGTCCACCATATGGGCAGGGTAGCAAAGCTCGAAACCTTGAAAGTACCACCTCTCATGGAGGTAAAAGCACTAGAAAGATCCCCAGATACGAATAGATCCCTAGAAATATCTCTTATGCTAGGAAGGTATCGGGGGAATATCCCTTCAACCGACTTCGTGTGACCTCATGATTAACTCCGGTGTGAGCAGAGCCTCTTGATCTTACCAATTAGACAATGGATTTCTCCACTCCCTGACTTAGACACATATGTTGATTCAATTGCCTTGGAGAATTTTACTCACAAAATCCTATTCCAAGGCACAAAATCCTAGGCTATTTTGTGCACCCTAGAAAATAAAATCACGACTAATCAATTTTAATTTATAGCGTTAATTTTAATGGCTATGATTACTCAAAAAGTTATGATAGTGAAACTCATGGTGTTATGACTCTGCAAGAAAAGTAAATATGAAGATAATGCAAAGTCCTAACTTTAAATTTCAATGAATGATATGCTTCTAAAAACCAATGCAATTTTCAAATTCAACTCTGCAATTCCGAAGTAAAATGCAATCTTTCACTATATGCACTAAGCTAATGACTTCAAAAGACAAAAATGCCAAGCAATGCAAAATGCCTATTTTTTTTTGTATTTTAAATACAACAAAACTGAAAATGCATGGACTGAAACGTAACTTGATAGATAGCCCTACGGTGTATAAAAAAGAGATAACTCAAGCGGGATACCAAGCAACAAAACAACCAACCCAATGTGTAAGGACAATAAAAATGAAAAGATGAAAAGAAAGACTTCACCCAGAAATTCAACCAAAAGAGGGTTTCTTGTCATCCCACAAGCACTCAACTGGCACTAAAGAGACCTAAGAAGACTCAACAAACATCAAATCCCACCCAGCAAACAACAAACCAGGAAAAAAGGCAATTCAAACTTATGTACGTGACTGTTCAAGAAAACAAAGCATATATACACAGCTTACAATGAGACATCCCCCGTGTATACGCGACTGTCAAGGAAAAAGGCATGTATATGTTTTAAAACAAGGCTAGGCAAGGGATAAAGGATGCAAATTCAGACCCAAAGTGAACAGGAGTTGTCAAGCAATGATACAACAAGAACCACAGTAAAAACGAGAGAAATCTAAGGATAAAAGTACTTCAAACCCTAAGAAAGAATATTCAATCCCCACTATGGTTGCCAATTTTGTTACGAGGACAATCTCTCTATGGCTAGGGTAAACCACAAAAAATGGAAATGACTGCAGAAATCAACTCTATTCCAAACATGCTCTATATAAACCAATATGCAAGCGAGATAAGAAAGAGTCCTGCCTCGTCCAGATGTTCTATGAAGTCCACCGTTGAGCACTTGAACCCAAAGCTATATACATGCAACTAGTTTTCAGCAAACAAGAAAAGAAAGCATGTGGTTATAATTTAAAAGGTTAGCACATTAGATAACATAATCCATTAATAACTAACAAATATGCCCATGGATAATAACTCATATATTTTCAAGATATCAATTGGACGGGAAAGGAGTATTTCTATTAATGAATGATCAACAGAAGCATAAATATTATAGACTTCTATGTCGGCACAATTCAGAACTGAGAAACTAAGTTCCTTCCAATTGGGCATCCACCACTTCAATCCTCCACCAAAGGCAAGCTCATAGAAGGGAGAAAATGAGGTTATCCATCAATAAGGGAAGAGCTTGGGGGATGAACACTGTGTTCAGAATTAAAGGACAAAGGGATGCAGACTCAATATGAAGTAATAATTTCTCCAGAGTAACTTTGCTCTCAAAATTGAATTCTTCTCCTCTTCCATGGCTCAGAATTGGCCCATTTATAGCCTTCAAAATGGAACTGAAGGGTCGAGTCGGAACATTTCCAGTATATGGAATGACAAGGATTAGAGCTCTCCTGTTGTGACATGGAAACCTGACATTTAATTTTCATTTTTTGGCACAAATATCGATGTATGTGGGCTGTAGTGGATCATATTGTGTATACGCTTGTTGTATAGTGTGCAATATGTGTATAAGTGGGAAAAATTGTATTTTTGTCTATGGATTTTAGTAATAGGGAAGATACGTTTGCATAGGGAAATGGAATAAGGCCCTCTCTGCAAGATTGCATAGGGTGAGGCAAATCTTTCTCTAACACCATTGCAATAGAGAGGAGTTTTATGTTGTATGGCATATGTGCTTACACCACACATAATTATCCAAGCTTAAGAGTTTTCTCTAGTAATTAACATATTTATTGATTTTCTTATATACGTAACAATATTTATTTACACATTTTATTCACTGTGATTGACATTCTATTCTTAAATGCTAACGTGTTATGTATACAGTAATTTTGTAGGTCTTGTAACTAAAGGTTATCATGAATGTATATGTTGTGGACCTTCTCTGAAGGATAGGTGGTCCAACCACCTACGAAATACAATTTACGACTGCTCGAGGGTATTCCTCCCAGAAGAACACCCTTATAGAAGAGAAACATTCGCTTCCAACGGTAAACCAAAGAGAACCCAAACGCCTGCAATAATGACACCAACATAATGTCTTAGAGCATATGAGAGAGAGAAAGATAAGGATATTACAAAAATGTTTGATTCAAATGGGGAGCCTATGTTCAATGATCTAGAATTCTTCAACAACTATGTTGAGAAATTTCCCATTGGGATGAAAATTAAATCTATGTTTTATGAGCTCCCCTATTGAGAGCATCTTAACATTGCCCACTTACTATATCCCATGCATATGTTTAAAAATGTTTCATATTGTTTATGGAGGAACATATCATCCAAATAAAGTGACACATTGGTTGTTAGGAGATATTTTAATTCTTCAAAAACTAAAAAGAAACATTGGCCAAGACAAGAAAGTAGAGGAGAGGCTAGTCCCTTGTTGTCCCTTGAATAAGTTTTGGATATCCTTGGTCATGTTTGACCTATTTTGGGACTTCGATAGGCTAGTCGAAGGCAGAGCGCAAGTCAAAGTGGAGATCATGGGATCTCGGCCCCTTTTTAGGGAATTTTTGGGATTGGGGTTTATGTAACGGGTATGGGGATGTCGGCCCATGGGTTTACCCATGTTTAGTCCCTTTTGTAATGTATAAATAGAAAACTAGGTGATGTAAGTAAGTGTGCAATGCTAGGTGCTAAGTATTGTTCTAAGTGCAAGTAATTGTAAGAGGCTCTGTGCTTAGTGTATATTGAGGTGGCAGAGTTAAGTGCAGGTCATCTGTAGTGTTTTGTGCATAGATTGTGAGAAATTTTTTGTTGTAGCCTAACTCAACGAAGGAGGATCTGGCGAGGTGCACACAGATCTCCTGTCCTCTGAGGAGTAGGGTTTTGATACTCTGTGCCTATAATAAGCTTGACAGAAGATAATAGAAGAGAAGAAGAGTTGGTGGATGTATCCCTACACCGGGGTCAACCATGTATATCTTGTGTTATGGCTGCTTTGTGCATTATGGTTATTGCATTGTTTATGTGATTTATGCTTAGCGCAATAATGTATGTCTAGATGAACCTGATATGATAGCTTAGTGATTAGTGATGCAAATGAATGCCAGATCTAATCTATTTTGATGTGCTTAGTGCTTGATGTGCTAGATCTAGTTGAATACTGCGTTGTTCTATAACTAGGGTTTTGACCTGCGATGTGAATGAAGGTGGACTTTTGATGAATGTTAACTACTAAGTGTTATTGCTAGAGTGTTTTAATCACAGATTTGTGTCCCAACTAAGGTTGTAGACACTAGAGTCCTGCAACCACCCCTGCCTCTACCTCGGGTGAGACTTCATCTGCTTCGTAGGTGTTTCCGAAAGGGCTGGTAGTTAAGGTTTTGTTGGTGCGATGTTGAAGCGTTGAACCTTGGGTCTACCCCTGTGCCAACAAATGGTTCTATTTCCAGGACCTAAAACTGTGATTGTTGGGAACTAAAGAAAAGAGAGAAGAAAAGAGAAAGCTCTGTATATAGATTTTCTAATTTAGTGCGCAATATTCTACTTGATCATGAAGCTTTGTGCTAAGAAAGGAATTAGATCTGAATAAAAGAGGTAAGATCAGTGAAATTGATTGTCAAAAGAGGTAAGATCTGAAAGCTTTTTGCTTTGAGAAAGGTAAGATAAGTGAAAGTTTTTGTTTCGAAAGTATGGACCTAGGTATGTTTGATAAAATTTGTCCTAGTCTGAAAACTAGGGCACACTTAGAAGAAAGAGGATTTGATATGAGTAGATCTGATAGCAATAATGAAAGATATGTTATTCCTATGCATAGAAAGAATGTTTGGACTAACAAATGGATTCAGGATACTAGAAATAATTTTTTGCAGGTTAATTACTGTGACCCCAGTGCGCAGTACAGGAAAGGTTGGGGATCATTTAAGAGAAAGAGAGAATTAACCCTTTGTTACAGTTGCAGAAGACTAGGACATCTGGCTAAGGAATGCCCTAGTATAAATCCTAGTTTTCTTTGTTGTAAAGCTATGGAACATGAAGTTTTGGATTGCCCTATAATGATCGCTAAAGTTGAAAATATGAGACAAGAAAACCATGAGGGAAGTGAAGAGACTAAGATTATGGAAGAAGCCTAGAAAGAATCAGAGACTGTATTATTGCAGATGAAAGAAACCCTGAATGATCATAAAGACATCAATCTATCAGAGATTTTAAAAGAGAAAGAATGCATAGAAACAAGAATAGGAGACTTTGTCATAGACTGTGTTCTGGATGAGGAAACACAGGTGAATATTATGATAGAAAAAACTTGGGAAATTTTGGGAAAGCCTAATATGGTCCCTTCATTAGGAGGAATAGGATTATTTAGAGGAAACATGATAACCCTATGCAGAAAACTTAACTAGACACCTATGAGTGCCCTTGGCACTTCGACAAAGGAAGAATTTGAGGTCGTTAAGTTTATTGAGAAGAACGCCCCATTTGCTATTTTGATAGGAAAGACCTAGATTGAGAAAGATCAGATCCGAAGAAAACAAGAAGATGAAGCTCTAGAATAGAAAATGTAAAAGTTAAAGGATTTCATGACTAAGAGAATAACACACTTGATAGAAGAACAGGAAAATAAGTCGAAGCTACTAAGGATCAGAGACTTGGATGTCGAAGCTGACAGAACATAGACGGACTTGAAGAACCTGTCCATACAAGAGAGTAGGGCACCTACCCCAGAAAGAGAATAAGTATTACACTTGAACCCTATGAAAGATCATCAACAACAAGAAGTTACTATGCCAAGAGAAGATAAGAATCATAACGGGAAGAGGAACCTAGTAACACAGATTATAGGAGAAAAGGATAGAAATCTCAGTAAGAAGAAAGCCAGGTTAGAAAAATTACAAGAAGCTCCAGAAAGAACTTCGCAGAAGGAAGGTTTCCAGAACTGCAAATTCGTCGGAATACCAATACAACACATATTGGCACTTCTCCATGACGGAGAAATATGACCGTTGGAGGCATTATGACCGTTCGATCGATGCTCCCGAACGGTTAGAAAAGCAGTTATGGCCTGAAAGTTCACCATTGGACCATTGAGACCATGCCATAAGGGATGGATTGCATTGAATAAGGCTTTGCAACCCGTTGGAAGAAACCGTTATGATGTTTCCTATTTACCCCTTTGAACATTGCACCGAGAACAGTTTTGCAAATAATGATTATTCGAGCCCACAGAGAACTGACTACTACCACACTGTGTTTATTGAGACTTTGCTACCCATTCCATTACAGTGAGTGTTTGATCACTGAACTGAGAGACCTGATCTCCAGCGTGCATGTTGGATGACATTAGTGCAGCAGAAAAGTTCGTCGAAGAAATTATAATCTATCTGATGGTAGAGAAGGTGATGTCCATAGGAGTTCAAGCCTCATCAACGCAAGGAGTGCAAGCCTCCCCGTCGACTGCTCAAGGACCTGGACCATCCAGAGATGTGACTATGAAAAGAACCAAGCATCGTGATGACTTGGTGAATGCGAAGCCAATCCCATCCATCCTGTCCGACTACATCCCACCCTTGGCTGGTGTTGTGAGTTGTGACAGTGCACCAAGGGACTTCGACTACACACTCATCATTGCATACCTCCTGAAGGGAATATGTGCAATCATAACATAGTGGGAGAGGATTTTTACCTTGAAGATCAATGACTATAACTTAGGATACCGAAAGAGTTATGGCATGCTCGCACCTCACAAGTATTTGACCAAGATGAAGGGGAAGAAGTCGAAGATCATCCCCCAACCATGGACTATGGACATCGCGAGGTCCACTATCCTGAACGTGATGAAGATACCACACTTTGGAAGGCACCAAGAGGTTAACACGTGCGTTAAACTCCTACTGTCATGCTTCCATGGCGGTTATGTGTCGCTAGAAAGATGCATCACTGTCAATCAGGCGTTGATCCATAGGATCACCAAATTAAGCATGTAGGGACTAGACACACAAGAATTTTATTTAGGGAAGGCTACAAATCGTGCCTTGGCGCAGAAGATTAAAGACACCTATGGTGATGTGGAAAAGGGGAAGTGAGGCTAAAAGGTAGCCTCCATTCAGAATGGTGCAGTGTACCTATCCTACAAATTGATTGCTGGTAAGCTAGTCCGGAAGAATAGACCCATGCAGGTCACGGGGTTTGTCATTGAACTCACAGGAAAATGCGTGGAAGGATTACAAATGAACTGGGCAAGCTACCTAGTCAACCAGTTAGAAAAGGACTACTGCAAAGCTTGGGATCAGGGCTATGAGTTCCATTTTAGCTGGCTGCTGATCCTCATCATGTTCACTGCTTGGGAGATGCCGGAAGGTGCGACCTCCCCAGAAATTGAGTCATCTGAACCATTATCCGCGAAGTTCACCACGCTCTGGTACTCAACGATATGGGGAAACAATGGAAGTCCAACGCGATGTTCCATACCTACTACCTGAAGTT
>JASDQU010883309.1:36018-50676 GCA_032191745.1 Picea mariana
GGGGGATGAACATTGTGTTCAGAATTAAAGGACAAAGGGATGCAGACTCAATATGAAGTAATAATTTCTCCAGAGTAACTTTGATCTCAAATTTGAATTCTTCTCCTCTTCCATGGCTCGGAATTGGCCCATTTATAGCCTTCAAAATGGAACTGAAGGGTCGAGTTGGAACATTTCCATTATATGGAATTCCAAGGATCAGAGCTCTCATGTTGTGACATGGAAACCTGACATTTAATTTTCATTTTCTGGCACAAATATCGATGTACATGGGATGTAGTGGATCATATTGCGTATACGCTTGCTGTATAGTGTGAAAGATGCGTATAAGTGGAAAAAATTGTATTTTTGTCTATGTATTTTAGTAATAGGGAAGATATGTTTGCATAGGGAAATGGAATAAGGCCCTCTCTGCAAGATTGCATAGGGTGAGGCAAATCTTTCTCTAACACCATCGCAATAGAGAGGAGTTTTATGTTGTATGGCATATGTGCTTACACCACACATAATTATCCAGGCTTAATTATCCAGGCTTAAGAGTTTTCTCTAGTAATTAACATATTTATTGATTTTCTTATATACGTAACAATATTTATTTACACATTTTATTCACTGTGATTGACATTCTATTCTTAAATTCTAATGTGTTATGTATACAATAATTTCGTAGGTCTTGTAACCAAAGGCTATCATGGATGTATATGTTGTGGACCTTCTCTGAAGGATAGGTGGTCCAAACACCTACGAAATACAATTTACGACTGCTCGAGGGTATTCCTCCCAGAAGAACACTTTTATAGAAGAGAAACATTCTCTTCCAATGGTAAGCCAGAGAGACCCCAAACGCCTGCAATAATGACACCAACAAAATGGCTTAGAGCATATGAGAAAGAGAAAGATAAGGATATTACATAAATGTTTGATTCAAATGGGGATCCTATGTTCAATAATCCAGAATTCTTCAACAACTATGTTGAGAAATTTCCCATTGGGATGAAAATTAAATCTATCTTTTATGAGCTCCCCTATTGAGAGCATCTTAACATTGCCCACTTACTATATCCCATGCATCTGTTTAAAAATGTTTCATCTTCTTTATGGAGGAACAATCATCGATAGAAAGTGACACATTGGTTGTTAGGAGATATCTTAATTCTTCAAAAATTAAACAGAAACATTGGCCAAGACAAGAAAGTAGAGGAGAGGCTAGTCCCTTGTTGGCCCTTGACTAAGTTTTGGATATCCTTGGTCATGTTTGACCTATTTTGGGACTTCGACAGGCTAGTCGAGGGCAGAGTGCAAGTCAAAGTGGAGATCGCGGGATCTTGGCCCCTTTTTAGGGAATTTTTGGGATTGGCGTTTATGTAACGGGTATGGGGATGTCGGCCCATGGGTTTACCCATGTTTAGGCCCTTTTGTAATGTATAAATAGAAAACTAGGCGATGTAAGTAAGTGTGCAATTCTAGGTGCTAAGTATTGTGCTAAGTGCAAGTAATTGTAAGAGGCTCTGTGCTTAGTGTATGTTGAGGCAACAGAGCTAAGTGTAGGTCATATGTAGTACTTTGTGCATAGAATGTGAGAAGTTTTGTGCTGTAGCCTAACTCAAGGAAGGAGGATCTGGCAAGGTGTGCACAGATCTCCTGTCCTCTGTGGAGTAGGGTTTTGATGGTCTGTGCCTATAAGAATATTGACAGAAGATAATAGAAGAGAAGAAGAGTTGGTTATTGTATTGTTTATGTGATTTATGCTTAGCGCAATAATGTATGTCTAGATGAACCTGATATGATAGCTTAGTGCTTAGTGAGGCAAATGAATGCCATATCTAATCTATTTTGATGTGCGTAGTTCTTGAATGTGTTAGATCTAGTTGAATACTGCGTTGTTCTATAACTAGGGTTTTGACCTGCGATGTGAATGAAGGTGGATTTCTGATGAATGTTAACTACTAAGTGTTATTGCTAGTCTAAGGTTTAAGACACTAGAGTCCTACAACCACCCCTGCCTCTACCTTGGGTGAGACTTCATCTGCTTCGTAGATGTTTTCGAAAGGGCTTGTAGTTAAGGTTTTATTGGTGCGATGTTGAAGCGTTGAACCCCGGGTCTGCCCTTGTGCCAACAAATGGTTCTGTTTCCAGGACCTGAAACTGTGATTGTTTGGAACTAAAGAAAAGAGAGAAGAAAAGAGAAATCTCTGTGTATAGATTTGCTACTTTAGTGCGCATTATTCTACTTGATCGTGAAGCTTTGTGCTAAGAAAGGAATCAGATTTGAAGAAAAGAGGTAAGATCTGTAATTTTTTTTTGTCAAAAGAGGTAAGATCTGAAAGCTTTTTTCTCTGAGAAAGGTAAGATAATTGAAAGCTTTTGTTTCGAAAGTGTGGACCTAGGTATGTTTGATAAAAATTTTCCTAGTCTGAAAACTAGGGCACACTTAGAAGAAAGAAGATTTGATATGAGTAGATATGATAGCAATAATGAAAGATATGTTATTCCTATGCATAGAAAGAATGTTTGTACTAACAAATGGATGTAGGATCCTAGAAATAATTTTTTGCAGGTTAATTACTGTGACCCCAGTGCACAGTACAGAAAAGGTTGGGGATCATTTAAGAGAAAGAGAGAATTAACCCTTTGTTACAGTTGCATAAGACCAAGACATCTGGCTAAGGAATGCCCTGGTATAAATCCTAGTTGTCTTTGTTGTAAAGCTATGGACCATGAAGTTTTGGATTGCCCTACAATGATCGCTAAAGTTGAAAATATGAGACAAGAAAACCATGAGGGAAGCCAAGAGACTAAGATTATGGATGAAGCCTAGAAAGAATCAGAGACTGTATTATTGCAGATGAAAGAAACCCTAAATGATCATAGAGACATCAATCTATCAGAGATCTTAAAAGAGAAAGAATGCATAGAAACAAGAATAGGAGACTTTGACATAGACTGTGTTTTGGATGAGAAAACACAGGTGAATATTATGACAGAAAAAACTTGGGAAATTTTGGGAAAGTCTGATATGGTCCCTTCATTAGGAGGAATAGGATTAATTAGAGGAAACATGATAACCCTATGCGAAAGACTTACCTAGACACCTATGAGTTCCCATGGCACTTCAACAAAGGAAGAATTTGAGGTCGTTAAGTTTATTGAGAAGAACGCCCCATTTGATATTTTGCTAGGAAAGACCTAGATTGAGAAAGATTAGATCAGAAGAAAACAAGAAGATGAAGATCTAGAATAGAAAATGTAAGAGTTAAAGGATTTCATGACTAAGAGATTAACACACTTGATAGAAGAACAGAAAAATAAGTCAAAGATACTAAGGATCAAAGACTTGGATGTCGAAGCTGATAGAACACAGTTGTACTTGAAGAACCTTTCCATATAGGAGAGTAGGGCACCTACCCCAAAAAGAGAATAAGTATTACACTCGAACCCTATGAAAGATCATCAACAACAAGAAGTTACTATGCCAAGAGAAGATAAGAATCATAATGGGAAGAGGAACCCAGTAACACAGATTACAGGAAAAAAGGCTAGAAATCTCAGCAAGAAGAAAGCCAGGTTAGAAAAATTGCAAGAATCTCTAGAAAGAACTTCGCAGAAGGAAGGTTTCCAGAACTGGAACTTTGCCGGAATACCAGTACAACACATATTGGCACTTCTCCATGATGGATAAATATGACTGTTGGAGGAATTATGAGTGTTCTATAGACACTCCCGAACGGTTAGAAAAGCAGTTATGGCCTAAAAGTTTGCCATTTGGACCATTGAGACTACGCTATAAGGGATGGAATTGCATTGAATAAGGCTTTGCAACTCGTTGGAATAAACCTTTATGATGTTTCCTATTTACCCTGTCGAACATTGCACCGAGAACACTTTTGAAAACAATGATTATTCAAGCCCACAGAGAACTGACTACTACCGCACTGTGTTTATTGAGACTTCGCCACCCATTCCATTATAGTGAGTGTTTGATCACTGAAATGAGAGACCTAATCTCCAGCGTGCATGTTGGATGACATTAGTGCAGCAGAAAAGTTCATCGAAGAAATTATAATTTATCTGATGGTAGAGAAGGTGATGTCGATAGGGGTTCAAGCCTCATCAATCCGAGGAGTGCAAGCCTCCCTGTCGACTATTCGTGGACCTGGACCATCCAGAAATGTGACTGAGAAAAGAACCAAGCATCGTGATGACTTGGTGAATGCGAAGCTAATCCCATCCATCTTGTCTGACTACATCCCACCCTTAGCTGGTGTGGTGAGTCGTGACAGTGCACCGAGGGACTTCGACTACACACTCATCATTGCATACCTCCCAAAGGGAATATGTGCAATCATACCACAGTGGGAGAGGATTTTTACCTTGAATATCAGTGACTATAACTTAGGATACCGAAAGAGCTATGGCATGCTCGCAACTCACAAGTATTTGAACAAGATGAAGTGGAAGAAGCCGAAGATCATCCCCCAACCATGGACTATGGAAATCGCGATGTCCACTATCCTGAATGTGATGAAGATACCACACTTTGGAAGGCAACAAGAGGTTAACACGTGCATTAAACTCCTATTGTTGTGCTTCCATGGCGGTTATGTGTTGCTAGAAAGATGCATCACTATCGATCAGGCGATGATCCATAGGATCACTGGATTAAGCATGCAGGGACCAGACACATAAGAATTTTATTCAGGGAAGGCTCCAGATCGCGCTCTGGCACAGAAAATTAAAGACACATATGGTGATGTGGAAAAGGGGAAGCAAGGCTAAAAGGTAGCCTCCATTTAGAATGGTGCAGTGTGCCTATCCTGCAAATTGATTGTTGGTAAGCTAGTCTGGAAGAATAGACCCATGCAGGTCATAGGGTTTGTCATTGAACTCACAAGAAAATGCGTGGAAGGATTACAAATGAACTGGGTGAGCTACCTAGCTAACCAGTTAGAACAGGGCTACCGTAAAGCTTGGGATCAGGGCTATGAGTTCCATTTTAGCTGGATGTTGATCCTCATCATGTTCACTTCTTGTGAGATGCCAGAAGGTGCGACCTTCCCAGAAATTGAGCTGTCTGAACCATTATCTACAAAGTTCACCATGCTCTGGTACTCGAGCGATATGGGGAAACAATGGAAGTCCAACGTGGTTTTCCATACCTACTACCTAAAGTTGAAGAGGGATTTTGAGTCTTTCCCTCGTATGACACTAAATTCCCTTCAAAGGTTCAGACCATTAGTGAAGTTCCATGCACATAGGCATTTTATCTATATCACTGTGCATGTAGACAAAAGTAAAGAAGAACTCTAGTCATACTACAAGCTCATTGAGGAGGACATGGAAGAAATAACTAAGGAATGGCATGCAAAGTTCCTTATACCAGTCGACCAGGTCGACCTATCCGACCCGACCTAATTAGAAGTCTGGTGGTTACTTGAGAAGAATATGATGCACCCAACAGTAGCAGAAAGAAGAAGAAAGAAGAGCTACATGAGTTGAACAGTGTATCATAGGAGACTCCTTCAATTTCTCCTGGAGGAGGAGGTGATGATAAAGTAGACAAAGAAGAGAAAAATGGGGAAGAAGACAAGTACAATAAAGGAGAAGTAACACCTCCACATAATCCCCCTAATGACATAGATACATATAGGAAAATAAAGGGTTCCCCCACGAAACCTTCTTCACAGAAGAAGTCCAAAGCTAGAAAGCCCAAGATGGAGACTGTACTCATGGTGGATGACATCGACCTAATCATCTCTGTTGTCTTAGATACTGCAGAAGATATTTTACAGCACAATGAAGCAAAATAGGAAACCATGTATGAAAGGATTGAAATAGATCTGCAAGGAGTACAACAAGTCCAGCCACACAGTGTCCACTACACCTCCGCCATCAAAAGAGATAAAGCTGGTAGATGAACCTACCCAACTCTACAGAATAGCTAATGTGACTGAAGCTCGCCTTCGTCGTGTGAAGGAAGAAAAAGAACAGGCTACAGTGGCCCTGAAGCAAGGACAAGAGGAATTCATAGAGAAACATTGATTTGCGCAGTAGGAAAAAGATGACCTCCAAGAGAAGTTAGTAGAGGATAGAGCTCAAGTCTAGCAGGAGAAAGAACAAATTCTCATGGAGCAGGTCATAGTCAAAGAAATAGTCAATAGAGCACTTCTCTCTGTGATGGGCTTAGCACAGATAGGAGAAGACCTAGTGGAGAATCAAGTGGTGAAGCTTGTTGAATCCATTCATTAGCTTCAACAGAGAATAACAAAACTGGAGCTACAAACAGTGCCAAGCACTCCGCAAGGATTGCGAGACCAGAGAGAAGAAACCACCCAGAGCACAGTTGAAAGGATCAAAGAATTAGTCATGGAATGTAAAAAACTAAGAAGTTGTAATGCGCAGACTTATGAGAAACTTACCGAGGACCCTAGATTGAAGACACTAGAGTCACAACTCTAGGAGGCAAAGCAGCAAGAAACAATAGTAAAAGCGTAATTGAAACTCCTATCAACAGTTGAGAGTGTTAGCACCAGAAGTCACCTCTGGATTGTTACAGAGGTAAGCAAAATACCCATCAGAATTATATGTCACGGGTTGGTTATAAAGGGTCAAATGGGCACAAGCTCGGGAAAATATCATCTTAACTCAAAAAACTGGACTGATATGCACAAGCAGGTGAGGTCTTGGTTCAACTTCAGTCAGTAAGTCGTCGTAATGGTGAGTAGAGGGAATACTTTGGTGAGAAAATGTAGAGGTCTACCGAGGACATTAGGTCTTCCAACAACCTAGAGAGGAAAAAATTAAACACAAGATCTTCTTGAATTCAAATCTCAAAGAAACTAAAAGGAATTATGACAACACTATAATCAAACATTCATCATAATACAGTCACAATAATTCATGTGAATAAGTCAATCATGAACTCTTTCAGTATCATAGGCAAACGAGATGTAGTAAGGAAAGTTGACTGTTATTAAACAAGAAGTCTCAAATAAATATACATAACCAGAAAACTAGAGGCTTCATTAAAACTTTACAATCCAGGAGCTTCGTCAACCATCGAACCTAACAAAATATCAAAATTGAGTATTTATACTCAAACAACTTTCTCCCTTGAAAAGCACACTCTGGTCACTGCATTCAAGGCTTGGCATCTACATCTTCTTATGTCAGGATGCACTTGCATTCTTTTGTTAGATGCAAGATCATAAGAGAATGGGATTCACAAGAAATCCATGACCGAGAACTTTCGGCTGACATTTTTCCCTCCATGGCCAGATTTCCCATGCGCTCCATTTATGTGGTGAAATGAGGTTTCAACCACCTTCTTCATTCTCATTAATTTTTTTTATTGGGATCAGGATGGGGCCTGGCACCCATGAACATTCCAGGAAAACTCACAATCCTTTTTAGTCAATTCTGGCGCCTCGAGGCCACACAACTCTTTTTCTGTAACTAACCCAGGTGCTCCAGCCTTTCACACAACTTCTCCCCATTGCCCCATGTGACCGCAGGCTGTGACTTAATGCTTATCCTCCATGATGTTTTGGGGTTTCACATTTTGGGAGTTTTCACTCCCCCTGATATCCAATGTTCATATGCTTGATCCCGTGAAATGACCCATCCAGAATAACGGTCGGATCTCCTTTGATCCTGACAACCACGATCGTCTCCTCGAAAAAATTCAATTGACTGTCATTTAATCAGGTGATTTCCTTTCATTCATACCTGCTTCCATATGACCCTAGGCTGTGACCGCGGGCCCAACTCTCAGGCATGTCACAATTTTGCGTTTCACGAGATCACGTTATACTGCATGCTCAAACCTTTGGGTCGTGAAATCGCGATTTCTTAGATCGGGTGACACACATCTCTCTTCATCGAATGACCTGGATCATTATGGGACTTAGTGCTTCGCGAGACTTCAAGACTCTTCCCTCTTACTTTCCCGACTCAAGAAATCACGAAAAACAAATCCTGCGCCATGCATCCCTTAATTTGGACGGCTTAGATGAAGCCATCGACTTTTCGCATCTCGAGGCTTCAGGTTATGGACGCACCTCTACAACAAGAACCCCGAACTTCCGATTCCTGATCCTCCAAAATTTTTCGACGTCAGATCAATGACCCTTTTCTCCTCATGATTAGATGACCCAGATATTCCCTTTCACGAATTGGGATTTCACGATCCTTGTTGAACAATTTTACAACATTTGAACCCCCAATTCCCACACTCGCTTTCCTTCCTTGAACACTGAACTTGCTTGCCTGCTTGACTTTAGTCCATATTAGAACACTCTTAGTGCTGGGACCTATAGCAATGAAGGCTTGGACGACACGGTTGGGACTTGGTAAAATGAAGGCTCAGGAATAGAGGTAAAGAGAGAAGTGATCGACCTTAGGGAACACAGAAAATCTTAGGGCCAATATCTCTCTAGAAATTTCGACAGAGAAAACTGGATGATCAAAAGGATGAAGGAAAACAAAGGAAAAATACATGTCGAGAGGAAAAATCTATAATCGAGTCTGCAAAAAGGGGAAAAGATAGGAAAAATCACAGACTTAGGCAAAAAACCACAACTTGCAAGAACATGACAAGATTAAGTGCTAACATTTGGCTCCATAGGGGATGGCATGCTCCCTGCAAGCTACCAAGAACGTGCATCTCCAGTGCCTTGCTTTGGGTTATGGAGTGTCCTATTAAAAATAAAATAAGCGTAAAACATGAATAGTATTTACAATGGTGGAATGTCGATTGCGGCTTTTAAGAAAAAACCTTTTTAGGAAGTGCCCATTTATAGGGCCAGCAAAAATTTCATCACCCTCCAGATTCTGTAACCTGTAAGTATTACTCGGAAATGCCTCAGAAATATTGAAGGGTCTGATCCAAAGGGATTCAGATTTACCATGCTTTCCCTTGTCCTGTCTAGGTGCATCCCATTTGAGCACTAGATCTCCCAGCTGAAAATCCTCTTTTCTGCTCTCCCTGTCAAAGGCCTGTTTGATTTTCTGCTGACGGTCATGTTCTCTGTCCATCACCTTCTCTCTAGTCTACTGCAGGGCGAGCTGGGAAGGAAAAATTGCTTCAGTCCCATATACAATATGGAAAGGAGAGATACCTAGGGACCTTTTTTTTGTCACTCTATCAGCCCACAGAGAAAATTTGAGCTTTGAATCCCATGCTTTCTTGTTGTTTTATAACAATATTTTGATGATCTTTATCAGGATTTTGTTAGAGGACTCTGCTAATCCATTTCCTTGTGGATAGTAGTGGGTAGAGTGAATCAATGCAATCTGAATTTCACACAAAAATGGATCAACGGTTTGGTCTTGAAGGATGCAGGATTATCAATGATGATTCTGGTTGGGAAACCAAACCTTATTATAATATCTTCAAGAAAACCAATGATCACCTTATGAGAAGCGTTCCTTGTGGGGATAGCCTCTATCCACTTGGTGAAATAATATGTTGCAGTTAGGATCCACCTGTGCTGACCACTTGAAGGAGGATGAATCTCCAAAATAAAATCCAGACCCCACTTTTGAAAGGGACATGAAGCCAGTACATGTTTCAATGGTTGAGACTTGAGTTGTTGTTTTCCAGAGAATTTCTAACATTTGATACAAGCCCTGAATTTCACACAGACATCAGTGAACAAAGTAGGCCAGTAGTACCCATCCCTGAGTATTTTGTAGGCTGTGGTTTTCCATAAATGATGCCCCCCACATAGGCTGTCATGGAACTCAAATATAATCTTTTGGGCCTCCCGTGGGTCTAGAAATCTTAAGAGCACTCCTAGGGGATCCTTCCAATACAAAACTAGTCAATAAGGCAATATCTAATTGCTTTAAGCTTTAAATCTCTTGCCTTTCTTTTTCCCATACCATTAGGAGTTTGCAACTCTCGCAGAAAAAATATAATATCTTTGTACTAGGTGCATTCTGCCAATGGGGAGTTGTCCTGAGGGTTTTTATCGGACACTTCAGCTTGTTGATTGTCTGAGAAAGTGTTGATGAATTTAACCTCCAAAGATTTACAATTAGATTCATCCAACAACTTGGCTAAACCTTGACCTTTAATTAACTTGGTGGGTTTTATTTCTAGATCAAATTCAAGGATTATGGCAATCCACTTGCTCCTCCTCCCATCTATGTCAGGCTGAATGAGGATGTCCTTTACAGCAGTTGAAGGAACATATGCAATGATCTTTGAGTGCAAAACATAGACTCTGAAAGCCTTGAGGGCTTGCACCAAGGGATAGGCCTTCTTCTCCATGATGTCATATATGACTTCTGCATCTCTAAGTGCTCTGCTAAAAAAAGAAATAGGCTACTCTAGCCTTGCATCATTGTTTTGTAGTAAAACAACGGCCACGATATCAAATGAATCAAAGGAAAAAATCAGAAAATCCTTGGAATAATCAGGATTGATAAGAACAGGTGCTTCAGTCAATGCCTTCTTGATTTGGTTGAAGGATTCTATGGATTCAGTAGTCCATTTTACTTCGTTCCCCTTCCTGAGCATAGTTGTGATATGCTTCACCAATTCAGCAAAATTTGAAACAAACCTTCTCAGAAAGTTGATTTTTCCCAAGAAGGATTGAAATTCTTTTTTGGATTTGGGAGGTGATAAGGCTTGAATAGATTCTACTCTGCTTGAATCAATCCTGACCCCCTCATTCAATACAATGTGTCCCAACAATTTTCCCACCTTCATGGAAAATAAAGACTTCTTGGGATTTAGGGAGAGACCAAACCGTCTGCATTTCGAGAAGACCATTTTCAGATGTTGACAATGTTCTTTATCAAATTTGGAGAAGACTATTATGTCATCCAGATAGATGACCACAAATTTATATTCTCTTTCTCCAATAAAGGCGATGTCCATGGCTCGTTGGAAGGTTCCTCCCACGTTCATTAGTCCAAAGGGAATTTTGGCATACATGAATGTGCCCTAAGGAGTGGTGAAAGTTGTATTTTTTCTATCTTCAGGAAAGACAATATCTTATTGTAGCCATGAATCATGGAAATCCTAGATGCACCAGTCACTCTCTGCAATATGTGTTCCATCTTTGCCAATGGGTAATTGTCCTTCTTGGAACTTCTGTTCAGGTTCCTGAAATCAACATAGAGTCTAATTTCTCCATTCTTTTTCCTTACTGGAACCAAGTTGGCCACCCATTTAGAATATCTCAAAGAGACGATGATTTGGGCGTCCAACAAATTTTTTACCTTCCTTTCCATAGTAGGCAACAACATATGATTTATTTGTCTTAATTTCTGCCTAAATGGTTTGGCCTCCTCCTTTAGTGGGATATTATGCTCAATGACAACTGTGTCATTTGTTTTGAGGTATTCATAGGTCCAGGAAAACACATCAACAAATTATTTTAATAACTCAATATACTCGGCTCTCTGCTCCCTTGATAGGCTGCTTGACAACTTGGCAAACTTGGGATCCTCTTCTGTACCGATATTGCACTCAGCTACACCAGCATCCTCAGTTGGGCCTTTAAACTTTACTTCCACATCGTTCCCATCGAAAAATCTTTCTAAAGGAACTAGACCCTTTGGAATGTGGTTTCTAGGCAACTGAACAATATGGTGATAAGCAATTTTATTCATAAATACATCAGTAGGGGGGTCACCTTCAGAGTCATGATCTTGATTAATGTTTAATGAAGAGAACTCCTCAACAAACTCAAGGAATATTTCGATTTTAGGATCATCCTCGAATACCTTCCAATGCTTGATTTTGTCAGGAACAGAGGGACTATATTTTACCTCCACGTCATACCTGAGCTTGGGTGGCAGAGGGATTTTAAAATTGTTTGCTGAAACAGATAGAGAATCAACCATTACGTTTTCCTTTCTTGGAATAAATGAAATGTTGAAGGCTAAGAATAAATTATCAACTAAGTCCCACACCTCATTCATGTAAGTCTTAAGCCTACGGTGCTTGGCTTGATAAACATTTTTAACTTGATGAACAATTAGTTCAGCATCTCCAAATACTTCTAGCTATTCGATTCCCATGTCCTTTGCAGCCCTTAAACCTAAAACAAGAGCCTCATATTTTTCCACATTGTCGGTAGCTTCAAATTATAGTTTGTAAGACAAAGGTACAGTCTCTTGACAAGGTGACACCAAAACCACTCCAGCACTAGTCCCTTCTCTGGAAGAGGCCCCATCAAAAAACATCTTCCACATAGAAGTAGTTGGGGGAAGTATTTCAAGATAAGAAGTGGGTTGCTTTCTGATTTCAAGAGGAGCTTCAGAAGCATCTACGAGATGTAATATACTGGATCCCAAATTAGTGTTCAAAGAAAAAATAGGATGGTTGATGGGGTTTGATTCATCACTGATGATGTACGCCAGTTGTGCTTCCCTGTACAGTCTCCTTTGTTCACCCCTGAACATAGGAATGGTGGCTTATGAAAGGTCCATCTGCAAGGTCCCCCCCCAGTTTATTTATCCAAGATATAGATAGGAGCATTCCAAACTTAGGGGGAACATTGGCCACTACGATATCCATGATCACGCTCTTCATCGACAGCTGGAATAGGGACACGACCAAGTCTTTGATAACCCCAAGGCATTTCACCTTCCTGGAATTGAAAGAATACAGGTCGTTGTAAGCTTCTGTAACTTCTGACCCGAGTTCTTCCATGACAATCTTAGGCATAAGATTGTGGGATGCTATGGAATCCATTAAGTCATTATGCAACACCTTATCATGGATGTTCAATGAAGTGCAGAAGGGAGGAGAGGAATCATCTCCATATTCAACCAAAGTTCCTAAGATGACAACTGGATTTTCATCTTGCAAATTGACTGAGTCTATGGGATGAATGGTGGGTTCAAGCATCAACAACTTAGAGATGATTCTTTTGAAATATTCATGCTTGACCAGCTCTGAAAGGGGAACATGGATCCTAATCTTTTGAACCTCATGCTCAAAATTAAAACATGAGAGAGGTTTCAAAAATTCTTTTACCTCTGGGATAGGACCTTTGGCTATTGGTGGGGGGTTTTGTGTTTCCCTCTCCTCGATGTTGCTTTCTACATATTCGACGGGATTTTCTTCTCTGGTAGGCTGTTTAGGAGAATTAAGCTTTCCTACTTTCTTATTGGACCTGAGGTTATACCTATGGGAGCCATCGTTGACCTTGTCCCCTTTGCTTAACTCATTCAACTGACTATCCATGAGAGATTCCTCATATGTGACTGAGTTAAGTGAGGAAAGGAGGAGGTGTCCCCAAGACAGTGGATTTCTGGATCATCCATCCCCTTCTTCTTCATCAACAACCAGATTATTTTGGAGAGGGGTCTAGATTTTTTTATCATCTCTATCTTTTCTCCTCTTGTCTCTTTGAATAATCTGAGGGGTATTATTAGGCCTCCTATAGTTACCTCTGTTGTCAACATTTTGGGGATTTCTCTAGTTCTGCTTTCCTTCTAATACAATTTTTTCCATTCTAACAGAAAGAGATTTTAGCAGCTTGGCCATTTCATCTGTTTGAGGGGGGGTAAAAGAGGAACTACAAGTCGGGTTTTCAGACCTACCCTTTCCCTTGTCTCTATCATCTTTACCCCTAAGTTTGTCAGCTGCCAATATATTGGACTCTACCTCAAGGGTTGCGTCTTGCATATGAGCCAAGGAGGTAGATCTTCTTTCTCTCAACAAGAGGCAAAAGTCAGGACTGAAGGCATTAGCATACGCCATTTTGGCAGAGATTTATGTAGGCTTAACTTTGGCTGGAATCTTTTTACAAATTTTATTAAATCTCTTCGAAAAGTCTGAAACAGATTCTCCCTCCTCTCTCTTAAGTGCCCCAAATTCTGTAATACAATAAAGGAGGTCCTTTTTATTCCCCCAGTTCCTTAAGAATGCATCATCCAGAGTAGTAATCACGTTAATAGATCCAGGAGGCAAGTCCTTAAGAAAATCCCTAGCATCACCATCAAGACTCTATACAAAAACTCTCATCCACACATATTCATTTTCAATGGCCTGAATCTCTGCAAATGTATAAAAGGATGAAAGGTGTTCTTCTGTAGTCACATCTCCCTCCCTTGTGAACTAGGGCATGCACTTAAGGTAATATTTGGATGGGAGAGCATTCATTGGCTGAGGTAAAACTAGAGGGGCGTATCTAGTAGCTAATATTTCAGCCATTATGTTCCTAGGAGGATTAGAACCTACCATAGGGATAATAGGTGGAGTAGAATTATGAGGGGATGGAGTTCAAACATGAGAAACTAGAACTGAGCCCCCTATAAGAGAGAGAAACAACAGGGGATTAAGAGAAAAGGCTTCAGGGCTTGAAGGAATAGAGGTTTCCCTCTCTGTCAAAGGAGCAACTGTAATAGGAGGAGGAGGAGTGAAGCTGGGAGAGGCAAAATCGGCAGGAAATCTCCCAAAATTTAAAATCCTAGAAGCCCAAACAGATGGTGTAATAGGAAAATGAGAAACAACTACTAGAGTTGATATAGGAGGATAGTGAAAATGTTAAGAACCAAATATCAATATAGCATAGAAAAACCTCAGAAAAAGTACTCAATGCCTTGAAAAAGAGATAATTTCAAATAATAATCTTCTTCGAGGGGGAAACCTCCTTTTACCCCACTTAAATGTTCAAGTACAATATGATTCAAAAT
>JASDQU010883311.1:16816-36475 GCA_032191745.1 Picea mariana
ATAATATATTGCATACGATGATGAAGATTGACTTACATTGACGATTTGATCTGTTATATTCCAACTTCCATAGGTGTGGTGTCATTCTTCATGGTTTTATCCCTCTCCTCTTTCCCATTGAAAATATGTTTATCGGTATTTCGATACCTATGTTTCTTAGGGATAAAGTGCCTATATTCATCAAACACCTCCTTTACTAAACTTCTTGAACGACGAGATCTCATCCTAGGACCACAAACTAGACATGCAAATTTACCCTTTGTTTGAAGACCTAGAAGATACACATCAATGGCAGCATTAGTTATATAACAAGAAATTATTTAAAAAATAAACATTATAATATCATCAACATCTAACTTATTTAAGTGCAATAGTGTGTTACATACCACAAAAATGTGTTAGTCCCGGTGCATTGTGAGTTGTCCATGTAAGAATCCCATGGAATTGAAATATTCTTTGACCTATTGGTCTAGAGATGTCATACATCGTGATGTCATCCCATAACTTTAACAACTCATCGACAATAGGCTCAATATACACATTCATATCTTTCACATAGTACTTACCTAAATGGTTAAAAAATACACATAATTACTACACCTTGTATACATATATGAAATTGTGCAATGAACAAGACAAATGAAATGTTAAACATTAAAAAAACAATATCATTATAAAAATGTACCTAGAACAATCATTGCCAACATTGTGTGCTCTCTCTTTATTGACATCCAAGGAGGAAGGTTATTGTTTATAACAAAAACATGCCACACCGAGTAGATATACTTGAGCTCACCAAATGGATTTACACCATCAGTTGCCAATGAAATCCTAACATTACGAGGTTCTTCTTTAAAAATTGGCCATCTTTCTTCGATATTTTTATATAAAGAACCATCTGTAGGCATTCGAAGAACATCATCTTCACTTCTATTTCATGCATGGTAATCCATAAACTGTGCTATGTTTCGACATCTAAATAGTCGTTGCAGGCGTGGAATTATGAGAATATAACAAAGAACCTTGTGAGGCACCTTTTTTTCTAACTGATTAGTTCAATATCTACTAATTTGACATTGTGGGAAATTCAATTCAGATGCATATTGTCCATAATATATGATGTGATCATTGGGGCATGCATCAATAGCCTGATACTCCATTCCAATTTCTTTCAGAATGGCAGATAATTCTCGGTATGTGCGAGGTAACTTATTTGGTGATGGTAAGAAATATTCACCTATCAACCTACAACAACAATATACAAAAAAAAAAAAATCAATAATGAAAATTATATTAATCATTATAAGCATTGCATCCTTAATTTAGACATCAATTGACACTGAAAATAAAATAAAATAAAAGTTGAAAATTGTATAAAACTGTAAAATTATGTTGCTTACCTTAGGATCTGTGTCATACATGTGTTTGACAAACCATTTGATACCTTCAAGTTGACCAACAACATTACAATAGAGAGAACACTTTTTTTTGTGCCTTCATATAGGGATTCAATGGAACTTTGAAGGATAGGTTTATCCAAAATATATTCAACATTGTCATCATTATCATCCTGCAACTTTTCCTCCTCCCAAGTTGACATCATCATCCATTGGAGCATTATAAATGTATTGGATCAATCTATTTGTCCCGTCATCATCAACTGTATTATTAATATCATCATTTTCTGTAGGAATAATGTGATCATCATTATCCACATGATTAAGTTCATCTTGTTCTTCAGTATTACCTCTATGAAAGCGTCTCCTACTAGGCGGCATCACATTCTTAGGATGATTTTTCTTTAATAAAAACAATAGACGCAATAAAATACAGTTAGAGTATATCACAAATATTATTTTGAAAGATAAATTAAAAAAAAAACAATTAATGTATAATACCCTTAAAGATCTATAATAACTAATTACTTACCATGGGACGATATTAATTGCCCCCTTCAACATGCCCATTCTCCCTACAATGTTTTTCAACTATTTGTAAAGGTAGTCTTCTTCCATTAAAACCCTTGCATTCACAACAAGGGCAATAACATTTCCCATAACCATGAATCACCATTTTCCGCTTTAACATAACAAGCTCTCTTTTCTCGTCTGGAGATGACATTGTAATTACCTATTACAAAAAATCCATTGAAACATTATAAGTAAAATATACAAATCTATTCAAATAATTTGGTATATATTTAGATATTTGTAATGAAAATTATATAGCATGTTCAGAAAAAATAAGGGACAAAGCATGAAACCTAAAATCAACTAGAAACAATAAGGAGCAAAGCATGAAACCGATGCATTTCACATCCAACGTACAACACTGGTTATTTGGGAATCTAAATGACACTTGGCTCTAAAACAACACATTGACCTACACATAAACATTCAAACATAAATGAATCTTCTAATAATCTATTTTTTGCGATCCACCTACTATTATGTTGTCAAAATTGAGGAACCAAATTGATAGAAGTGCAATAAAGAGTTTAGGGAGAAAAGCAAATCATGACATAAGAAGCATAAAGGAAACTTTAATTCTCATAAAAAATGATGATGCAAAGAAAATTAATTTGAAGACAACCAATCAAAGCTGGCAAGCAATTCCTTGGCATGGTAATGATAAATGGTACACTATACATCTTTTACTGTCCAAGTTTAAATCCTCATACTTTGATTCATCCCCGAAATCACAATATTCCATTAATAAGAGGAGGTGGATCTATTATCACCCAAAATCACACTATATAATATTAAGTCCCTAATAAAAATTAGGGTAGCTTTAGGGATACACAAGAGTATTGATGCCCAATATCACCACAAAATCCACTTCTCTTCACTTCTAGTTGGTTCTTTTCCAACTCAAGGGGAAATCCCTAAATGTGAATTTACTAAGGCAAGGATACGTAGATATTCAAGAAGTTTCATGAAATATAAGAACAAAATTAGAGTGATTGAATATAATTAGAGTGATTGTAGTTGAGTTAGTAAAATGTTTACTCTATCAAAAGTGGATAAACCATAAAATCTTTCTAAGGAGTTAAAATAAACCATAAAATATGATTTAAGGAGTGAAAATAAACCATAAAATAGTTCAATACCACCAAATTACTAAATCACACAAAAAAAATTAAGTACCGACCTTCAAAATCTCAGTTATGTAGAGTCTGATCAATTCAATGTTTCTCTTCTTAAACGAGAATTGAAATCGAGATTTCATAAAAACCCAGAACACCATTGCATCAGAACACCCGAATGATTGTCGCAACTGTAGAAAATGATTTTCGCAACTGTAGAAAATGATTGTCGCAACTATAGCAAATTTTTCATAACTGAGATATATATAGGATTGGTTTCGTCGGTCTTCCGACGAATGCGGTCAAATTGACCAAACAATAAGTCAATGGCCATTCGATCCTCACACGTGCCATAGTTGGTCGTTATAATGACTAAAGTTAGTCACTATAGCAACTAACTCGTGGTTGGTCACTCTACCGACTAACTTTAGTCGTTATAATGACCAACTTGGAATGTTGGTCGCTAGAGAGACCAACAGTTGGACCCCGAAAAAAAAAGTAAATTTAGTGCAAAAAAAGAAAAAAAAAATACGACAAAATTTTAAACCGTCATAATTTCCGCCCAATGTAGTAGTGACATATACTATTGAAGAATATTTGAAATGTTGATTTGGTAGCTGCCCTTCATAACCAATAAATGGAGTTTGTTCAACTTCAAATAAATCATAAACAGGTGATAAATCTTCATGAAAAATTTGAGCAACAAATTGATCAAAGTCATGAATATCATTAGCTGCATCATGAACACAAAGCTGAAAAATCTTCTACTGGAAACCCAAACTAAATAAGGATTTAACATCAACATTATTGCCTTCTCATCATCATTTTTAGTTTTAAAAGAATGTTGAAATTTGTCCTGTTGTATAAAAAAATTGGAAGAAGATACAACTAATAATGAATCTTCTTCCTCTTCCTCATAATTATCACCCCCTTCATCTATACTGCTAGAAGAACTAATAATTGACTGTTGAATATAAGATCCAAATTCTTCAGAACAATTTTCAAAAAGTAAACCAGCTGGAAAAAACCTTTTACAATGATCACTAAATGTTGCATGGAACTATTTCAGGGAATATATGCTAGAAGGAGGTAAGGATCAGTACAATTCACGAGCATCTCCCTCTAATGAGTACATGAAAATATTCATTAATACATCCTCATGATGTATACCCAACTAGTGCATGATCTCATGGAATTCAAGCAAATGATCTAAGGGGTTATCATCTTTATCTTCTCTAAATCTGGGCAAGTAATCACCCCACTCATCTATAGTAGGAACAATATTTGGAAAACCAAGAACAACAAAGAAATTAAAAGGAGAAAACCTTCAAGCCAAGATGGATTCCATCTGAAAATGTGACTTCTTAAAATTGTTGAGTCGCCACTGGATTCTTTAACCATGGAGTCGTCGGGTGAATGATTTACAGTCTGAATGTGTTTGTTCTATGTTCACCATCAAACATCAGATATAATTGTTGTCGTTCTCCCGAGGACATATATTTTGTTACTATGTTACCCGACAAATGTGCCAGAAGATGTTGGTCCTAAAATCTGCACCTGACTGCTAAAGGGCAGAGCTAGGCCACCTCAAGTTTGGAAAGGTTTGTTTTTTATTTTATTTTTGTTGGTTAGTTAGAGGGTTGGATTACCAAGACAAGAACACAGCTGGGTTGGAAAAATGATATGGATGAGGGTCCTCCTTGGCTGGTGGCACACAAATGATAGACACATGAAATAATAGAGGTAAAAACAAAGGGAAACAACAAACCACTCAATGAATAATCTGTTGCAAGAAGTTTAATACTTAAAATATCATTTCAAGAAATCAAACATCTATCAAAAAACACAATTACTCCCACAGGTTGCAATAAAAACAAATCTTCACCAAAGCATTAGTTGTTTAATGGGTTGCATATTAGTAGAGACAAGTTATACAATAGATAAAGGAAATGAAATGTACTTTGCACAAATAAAAAACTGCATTCAAGATAAGATAAAAACACATGTAGATTTGGACAAAAACACTGTCATCAAGAGTATATTCACCAGGTAGAGAGATTTAATCCTTGCATATAACATGTTCAACTAGTTGATGTATTGATCTTCTTTTCCCAAAAACAAAACCCTCAAAACATACAAAAACTGCATATTTATCAAGGTTGCAGAGGCTCTCATCCATCTGTAACCGAGGCTTAACTCTACACTACCAGTTGTAAAAAAAACTTATTAACCTAGCTAAAAACATTGCTGGAGTATACTAAGGTATACTTCGAGCTTGAATTAATAAAAAAAAGAGTAGTTCTTATCACACATAAAATACCACTTATTAACTTAATCTAAACAATCTTGAACTTTTAAAGAACTAAAAACTACTACTAGTAATGAAACTAGACTGATGCATATGCTGGAGCGAACTGAGATTTGATAGAAAATGACTAGGAGTGACATAAATGAATTTTGTATCAAGCACTAGCATCCATGCATGTTGTTGGAGGCCACTGGGAGATAACTGGATGTGTTGGCGGCGTTCTTCCTCAACTTATCTCCTAGGGAGAAGAAGCAAGTCTTCTGGCGCTTTTCTGGAGTCTCTAATATTCCTTTTGCAGCCTGGGTGTGTATTTTCTCCAATTCTCGAATATGGTGTTGCAAGGACTGGACTTTCAACTTCATCTCTGTACCTGTTGACTATCATAGATCTACTGTTAGAAGATCAATATGATGCATTTGACTAGCTCAGCATTCCTAATTTGGTGCCATTTAAAAACTTCAAAATGCAATCAATGAGGATAAGCCACTCCACAAATTCGGCGTTTGGGAGCTTTGGAGTGCAGAGTATACATATATCCTAGAGAGATGAACTCCCAGAGTCATTAACCAATACTGTTTCTAATTAACCTGAGATTAATACTTCTTTATCACTTAAATATTTCAGGACTTCAGGGCTCCGACACTTCGAGGCTCCGAGATTTGAGAGACGGCGCCTGCTCTTGATTGAAATCTCTCAGAGTGAAAATCCTCCAAATTCATTAATTCATGATTATATTAAGATAATTAACCTGAGATTAAGAATTTAATCATTTTGGGAGTTCGAGACTCTACTCTTCGGGGTTCGAGGCTCCGGTACTTCTGGAAACTAATTTTGTTATTCATTGAAATCCCCAAGAATGATAATCTCCCGAAGCTGACGTGTCAACCTTTCGGTGCTCGGATGTTAGGGGTTCTAATAATTTGAAATTATGACACTTTGGGGGTTCGTTCTTATTGTTAAACCCCGCGCGATTTTAAAAATCTGAATGCACGAGAGACATTGATCTGAATTGAATGTTAGATCTCCATCGTCGAACATTTAACATGTTTGTTTTGATCTGAATCTAAGCCCAAAATGAATTGTTGTGTCTTTCTTTTTTGGATGTTTCCTGCGCACACAAAGGACTTCGTCGACCTGTTGCATGCTCAATTAGTGATAAACATGATGATAAGTATTTTCAAACTCAAACTAGAACATGTAATCACCTTTCAAGAAAGAAAAAATACTGTGCAAAATAAGTAAATACGGGTAGGGTCTAGTGAATCTAAGTGATTAAATCATGGAGAATAAGCTTAGCAAACACAAAACAAAAATCAGACTTAATGGATGTATAGGGTAAAGGAGGGAAAGGGAAGGGGTGCCGACCTAGGTTACAAAAACATGGTAAACCTGCCTTGTTTTCAAGCATACCTGTAGGATGTGGACGATGAAATTTGGAAGGAGAATAGAATTACACTAGACCGAGAGGTGGATGAATCTATTACAAACTAGGTTCCAGACATGGGACACTTGAGAGGACATGAAACAAATTGTTGGAAGACTCATGTTGAGTTGTGTTGGCATCTCAAAACGACATTGGGACAAATGTTGCAAGGAAGAGGGGGGCTCAAGATAATATACAACTACATTTGGATGAGTGTTGATGTTTGAATCTATTAAGACCGAAACAAAAACCTCACAACGATATGAACACCCATGCATTTTTATAGAGGTGGTACTCCCATGAATATTCTTGAAATATATATCTTGATATTTCTTGATTGTTGAGAATGCTAACAACAAACTCGTAATCTTTATCGTTCAAATAAATCAAAATTTAACAACATAACAAAATATCTGGAATTCCTGATAGATGGACCAGAAATTCTTACTCGCATAAGCACACACTTGCAGAAATATAATGCCAAATGATATTTTACAAAAAATATAAAATATATCTCACATCCATCACAACATTTTAATATCTTTGATCACATTCAAGGAAAGAAAATATATGTCCCACATGTAAGAGAACTTTAAAAGAGTCTTTACCATTAAAATCAAAAATAGGATTTGATAGGTCAATTTCAAACATCTTTACTCAAATACTCAGAGTTTAAAGATACAATTAAAATTAACCCCAATATAGTTCTCTAAGATCTTGTCAAAATGAAAAATAGTCTTTAATAATATTTTAGAAACAAAATCATTCATTCAAAAGGACTGGAATTGGGGCTCCCATGGACCGTAAATTAAAGAGAGTGAAAGAGAAGAAATGTGCTCAAAAGAAAAGAGTTGGGCATGAGTGAAGCAAAACCTGAAAAGAAGATAAAGGAACAATCAATATTCAATCATATTCTTCTTGGTGTAGACAAATACAACTGGATGATTTATAAAAGGAGAAATAATGAAGATAGATTGTGATCAATTTTGAATTACTGTGATGGGTTCTCTCTTTTTATTCCATTTGCTTGTTGGTTCACCTTTTATATTATCTCTCGTTGTGGTTGCATGGTCGGTTTCAATTGCTTCCAACTGATCTTCTTCAATTATCTTCAATAAGGCTCGTTTTCACCAATCTTCTATGTAATCTTTCATTGGTGCAACATTTATCTCATTTCTAATTTTTTATATCAAATAACATGCATTCTAACTCCTTTAAATCATATGAAAATTGATGAAGCGAAGCTTCAATATATTCATTTCCATGTGCTCTTCAAATTGCAGCCTTGTCATAAAAATATAATTTATTATCAACTTTGGATCTTGTACCTCCCCTTTGTTTCCTTCTTAGTCTATTTCAGTCAATATGTGATACCATTACATCACAATAATCCAACATTTCTCTTAGAATATTTATCTTTTTAATCCAACACGCCTTTAATTGTTTTACTCAAGCATGAGAAGGCGAATCTTCTTCTTTTCTTTTTAAAACGACCATATTTGAAACCTTTAAGATAAAAGTGGTGACAACATCTTTGTAAAATCCTTCTTCATTTTTGAAGTCACTTTGAAGAAATTCTTTGAGTATATTTAGCTTATAACCAAAAGGAATAGTGTTGCTTCCAATATCCCATGCTTCCAGGATAAGAGACATTCTCTTTTTTATATTTTCTTCAACAAATTTTCTATCTGCAATTAATAAATTTGATGTTCCTTTCAATTTTGAATCTGATGTTTTGTGTTGAATAGTGTCCAATGAGCTTGCAAGGATAGGTGGTGGCATCAATGTTTATTCCAATACTTTACTTCTTTCTTTCAATCGTGTATTTTTTTTTTCCATATCATCAATTGATACATATAGAGTGTCACCGGTGATTTTGTGAATTTTGGAAATCCTTGACGTTGGTATTTCATTTAAGTCCATCTCCAAATCTTTAATTATTTTTTCCTTTGAATTAACACACTCAAAGACCAACTTTTTCAAATCTTTATCAAACGACGCTCAATGAAGAGTCAAGGACTCTTCTTCATAAAAGATAGTTTCTTGGGCTAACACTTCTTTCTCTGGATGAATTCTTTCTTCGTAATATGGAAATTCAATGTCTTCATTGTTGGCATCAATTTCCATGTCTTGGAGAAGAACATTATCTTTGGGAACATACCCTTTTAATTCTTTTTGAATGTTCTACCTTTTTATTTTATACACTGGTAATTTATGACATTTTTCAATATTCTCTTCATGATGATTGGGATCATCACCATCTCCTGAGTTATTAATTCAAGATTTTTTTTCTGGAATAACTTTTTGGGAATGTCATTTTGGTGTGTCACTTTTATGATATGAAGTATGAGACTTGGTACTTTTCTCATTTACAACTCTCCTGTGTTGCATGCATGCTTTATTTTTCTTATTATCGTTTCAAGATCTCCAACCAGTACTTCTTCATAATTGTTTTCATCATTTTCCTCTTCTTCAAAAATATTATGAAACACTAAAGACAATACGAGTCATGTGGTCCATGAAAGACTGTAAGGGATCAAACCCCTTCACCAAATCTGTAAGTTTTAAACTATACTAATCAAATTGAGTCACAAATTCATCAAAGTTTCAAGCATTTTTTAGCATAATTTCACTAAATTTCCATGGTAATTGAATGAATTTATTTTTCTTTCTTTGAAAAAAGAAATTTTCCTAGAATTTGTATTCCCTACATACTTCTATTATGAACATTCTATCTGAAACATAGAATGAGAGATAAATTGGGGCTTCTCGGGAATAATAGACTCCGGTTATACTATGTTTTTCATTAGATTCAAATGTTCCCCTTTTGTCTAGGAATGTAGTTGCTTCCAATGACAACCTTGCAGTATTCTTTCCAAACATAATCCTTTTAAAAGAATATTAAAAAAGAATTATAGACTTCATAGATATCATACATTGCTTTATGTTTTCAAAGAGTAGGATACCATGTGTAAATCAGGTCTATTTTGAGATCAACTTGTTTCAATAAATGCAACCCTTGAAATTCATGACAGTAAAAAATTGCAAAGACCAAATATCCAGACATGTATAATTTCCTATCTTTTTTAAAGTTTGACAGTTGAGACAATATTTTTGTAGATATGTCCCCAAGGTGTAGGATAGTCGGTGACAGATTGTGTTGTTAAGCCACTCCGTGATGTTAAAGTCATCGGTTTGAAACCTGCGGGGACAAAAAATCCAGCCATGTTAAGGGTTGGTGTGGCTCAGGCCGGGTGCGATCCCCGGGTGATTTTGATGGCTTAGATGCCCCTGAGTCGTGGTTTCTTAGCCATAGGTTAGTCCCACAGGTCACGGACAAACTAACAAACAAACAAAAAAAAAAATTCTGTAGATATAATTCTCGACCAGTCAAAAATGTTTTTTCCTTGAAAAAAATAATATAGAATATAAAGGGCCAACCAGGGAATAGTAGCAGTAGACTCCAACCCAAGTATTCTAGCTAGAAACCAAGCCATTTCTTTATAGGGCTTCTTTAATTCTCTGACTTGTGTTGTTGATAAATCTTCTAGCATTGTCAACGAGTCATCAAGACATTACAGTAACACATCCCTACCACCATTTTTAGCTTTAATGAATTTTTTTTCTTCTTCAACCTTGAATATTACTGTCATCTTTGGTAATTTAAGCATCTAACTGAAATTTGGTGGTGTGAGAGAGATTGGTGAGTGTCCATTCATTTTAATAATCCTTTGATCCCTTTCAAGATTATCAGTGCACCATATCACCAAATATTTGGTGTAAAAAACCTCTGGAATGCACCCTGCTCGGACTATCCCGGATGTCCAGATATTATTAACATTCCTTTCTTTCGATGTTAATGAAGAAAAATACCTCTAAAATTTTGACCAGTGGTTATGGGGGTCTTCTCGCGCAAAGGTATTCAATGTGTCACCACAAAATCTCTCCCTTCTTCTCACCATATTTTCTTAAAACTTTATGGTCAAGGCATGCACAATACCTCTGCAATTACAAAATAATCCTTCCTTTTTAGTATTAACACTGAAGCTTTTGTTTCGAGAGAAAAATTAAGAAAAAATAATTTTGAAATTATGCAGTTCGAGGAAAACACCATTTAATAACATTCCTTCAATATTTAACCAAATATTGAATTCACATAATTCATGCATTAAATTCCTTCTTGGTTATTATGACATGGGAAAGACCTTTGGTGGAGCGAAGAAAGGTATATATCAAGAATTAGATAGAAAGAAGTCGCACTTTCATGGTTGCAAAATAAAACTAAGTATGAAATAATAGGTGAGCGGAGAAATGGAAAGCAACATTTGAAGATATGTTTGAACTTCACTTTCACAGTTCTTGAAATATGACTAAGTATGAGACTGGAGGTGGAAAATTTACAACTATAAATTGAAAAATAAATTGCAACCCCGTGATCCCGTCGTTTCGTGGAGCAAATGAAAATTGGTTAAGTATTGGTGGCGTTGTCTGCCATAGAACAAAATTTTCTAAGTATGAAATACAAAAGATAAAAAAGGTAAATGAATAAGAGGGAAATAAGGTCAACAACTGGCTCCAACTATGGGATAGCGACCCCTTATGGGTTGTTAAGAATCCAAAATCTTTCTGATTGGGAATGGATTCATATATTAAAAGAGAATGTACACAACAAAAGAAATAAAAATATGCACATATCAGAATAAATTTATCAAGAAAATAAACTCTTGAGATGTTGGCCATTGATTGGAAACATTTGTATTGTCCCCTTCATATCATTGAGTAGATAAGAATTAAAAACAACAATTTTTTCAATGACATAAGTTCCAATCCACAATGCTTTGAACTTCGTATGCAAACAAGGCCTTTCTTTGGCTTTGTTCCACAATAATACTAATTCCCCTTTTTGAAGAAATTTATTTATTTCTCCTTGGTCAAAGTATTTCTTGACAATCTGTTGTCTTTGATTCTTTTTGTTTAATGCTTCAGCTCTTTGCTCCTCCAATTTGATCAACTAATTGTACCTTTTCTGTAGTGGAGAGACTTCTTCAATATATTCAATATTTACAACACTTGTCAAAGCATTTGGTTCTAGACTAATTGGAATTTTGAATTTTTTCCATAAACCAACACATATGGAGATATCTCGATGCTATATTTTGGTGTTAGACTACTTTCCCATAATGCATTTATCAATTTCAAATGTCAATTCCTTTGATTTAGATCGATTGTATTTTTTAGAATTTGGATCAAGGTTTTGTTAATAGACTCGGCCAAACCATTTCCTTGAGGATAATAGTTTGATTATTGTCCCATTATGATACCAAATTCCCCACAAAATTTGGTGAATTTTTATCCAATGCATATTGATCCATTATCCTTGATAAATTTTTCTAGAATTCTGAATATTGATAAAATGTTTTCTTTAAGGAATTTTATGATTTCTTCTATGTCAAATTTTTTCAACACTACTGCCTCTTTCCATTTTGTAAAATAATATGTAGCTATGAGAATATATGAATGACCTGTGCTAGATTTTGGAGGATTGATTGGCCCAATTAAATCCAGTTCTGATTGTGCAAATGGTTCTTCTATTGATATGGGTTGCAAAGGCATTGTAGCCTTATTCATTCTTCTTGAAAATTTCAGACAAGAATTGCATTTTCTTATCATTGCATATGAATCTTGGAAAATTGTCGGCCAATAATAACCAGTTCTCATTATTCTATGTGCAATAGCAGTAGGTCCAAAGTGTCCATCACATAATCCTTCATGAAATTCCTCCAATAATTTCTGAGCTCTTTTTTCATCCACACATATTAACAATATTCCATCAAAATTCCTTCAGAACAAAATTTCTACAACTAACACATACTAATTTGATTTCATTTTTAGTGTTCTTCTTTCTTTGGGACTCATTAAATTTGGAAATTGTCCAGATTTCAAATAGAAAACAATATCCTTATACCACTGAGAAGTTGATGTAGATGATCCCATTGAAACTGATATGACCCCATTTAATGAATCATTTTCTGTAATGAGTTTGCATAGCCCTTGTCCTTTGACTTCTTTTAACGATTTGATTTAAATATTACACTCTTGGATTTTTGTTAACCAATTTTTCCATTTACCTTCTCTCACTTGTTGATTGAGAAGCATTTTTACTGGAGAAGGAACATATTCTATGACATGAGAAGATAAAATGTAAGTTCTAAAATGGGCCACTACCTTTACTAAGGAATGCGCTTAAATATTTCAACTCATAATCATGTAAGGATTTACTCATGATTCTTATTGGGAGTTCTTCTCCTTTATGATTTCTCTACATTAAAATTGAAGCAATAGTTTCTTCTGAGGCAAAAGAGTATATAATAAAGTCTTTGTTAAAATCTGGTCTTATCAACACTAGGGAAGTTGTAATTGCATGTTTGATATTATTGAAAGCTCTTTGAATATCTTGAGTCTATTCAAATATTTGGTCCAATTTGAGAAACAAATTTATTGGTTTGACCATTGTTGCATAGTCTAGAACAAATCTTCTCACAAAATTTATTTTTCCAAAAAATGATTGAACTCCCTTTTTTGATGTTGGTGGATTTAATTCATTAATATCCTTTACTCTTTCAGGATCAATATAGATTCTTTCCTTGTTGACTATGTTTCCCAATAATTTTCCTTAAGAGACTGCAAATAAACACTTATAAGGATTTACAGAAATTCCAAATAATCTACATCTTTCAAAAACTTCTCTTAGATGATCAATATGTTTTTCTCTTATCTTGGAATAGATAGTGAGATCATCTTGGTAATCAACCATGAATTTTCTATTAGATATTTGAAGGCATGATCCATAGTCCTATGAAATGTTTCTCCGACATTTTTCAAACCAAATGATATGCATACATATGCATGTCTCCCATGGTATGATGAAAGCAATTTTTATTCTATCTTATTCTACAACAAGGCCCTGATTATGTCCTGAGAAACCATCTAACATGGACATGAGAGTTGAGCCAATAACTTGATGGAGTAACATTTCCATGTTTTTCAAAGGATAATTATATTTTATACTTTCTTTGTTTAAATATCGAAAGTCAACACATAAGCGAATTTCCCCAATTTTTTCCCTTACAATTACTAGATTGGAGAGCCACTCCAAATTTCTTATTGGGAAAAATATTCCAATTTTTCTCAAATTTTCAAGTTCTATTTTCACCAAGGGCTTCAATTTGGGGTTTATTATTTTCAACTTCTGTTTAAATGGATTGGCCCCTTCTTTTAGTGGTATGATATGCTGGAATATTTATTTATCATAAGCTTTGAGATCATCATAGCTCCATGCAAAAACATCCAAATATTCTTTAAAAAAACATTATATTGATCAACTTCTTTTGATGTGCAATCAGTCTCAAGATTCACATATTTTGGAGAACTTTCAGTTCCAATGTTTATCTTTTGAGTTTCTTGTATCTTTCATGTAGATTATTGTTCTTTCAAATATTTGGTCTTATCATCTCCTATGAAAAGAGATTCATATTTGACACAGCTTTTTGAAATCAATGTAATGTTTTCTTCGAGTTCACCTTCACTGGCAAGAAAATCATTCAATTGTTCATCATTTTCAAATACTTGAAGATATTCCTGTTTATCAAGAATTGAGGGCCTGAAGATTCTTTTCAATTGAAAAGTATTCTTGTTCCGAAGATCATCTAGATTAAATAATGACACGACAAGTGCTAAAGTGTATGCTTTATGATTCCTTTCTATAGGGATAAAATATATATTAAATGAACTAAATGAATCCATTATTTCATTCACTCTTTTTGCATACAATTTCATACTTTCTTTTTTGATCTTATATTTTTGAGTAATATGATTTATAACTAGTTCAGAGTCACCAGTTATAATGAAATTTTCAATTTTCATTTCCAATGCCAAAATAAACCCTTGGATCAATGCCTCATATTCCGCTTCATTATTCGTGCAAGGAAATTCCAATTTGATGGCATGCGGGTGTATAATTGAATTAGGACCTTTAAGAACAATTCCAACACTACTCCTTGAACTATAACATGCACCGTCAAAAGAAATTCTCCAAAATGATTTGAAAGAACTTTCTCCTTTTTTCTTTGGAATATTTGACTGTTCTAGATCCAACACGATATAATTCCCTATACTGACATCGACATAACCTTGCATCAATTCATTATCCTTTTTCTTAAAAGAGAATGGTTTCCTTGGTTCACATGGAACCCTCAATATTGTTCCATATTTATTAGGTAACATCATGTAACTCCCATCATTCATGATGTACCCTTCAATCAATGAAGACTAATCTCTACCAAGGACTATTCCATAAGCTAAAAGAAGATCAATTACTATAATTGTGAATACAATTGTGATATGCGAGGAAACAATTATCGAAGCATAAAAATATTTAATTTCTCCATGTGTCGAGAATTTTCTTGATTCAATGGAATAAATGCTTTCCCCAGTTTCATAGTACTTGGTACAACCCATCCCAAGTGCTTCCATCACTGATAATGGCATAATATCATTTGTAGCTCTAGTATCAATCATGCAATTATTAAGGAAAACAACATGGTTTTCTATCATGATATAGAAAGGTGGGACTTTACCTTTCGTTCTTCTTGTTAAACTATTTTGTTGCTTCTTTCAACTTGATGCAACGACTTCCATTCTATGACTTGGCTCATTTAAAATTTTAAGGATATTGTGCCTCTGTTAGGGATTTTTTACAACTTCCATGAATGGAAAAGTAATTTTTAGGTACCTAACCTCCCTAACCCCTCACGTAGGTAGAATAATACATTTCCATGTAATAAAGGTTGATCTTAATAAGGCCTAACAATAAGGAAGAATAAGTCAAATGTAACAAGACCTCAAAGAAGCTTCCACTTCTAGAAGGAAATTCTTCTAGATGGTTCTTTTGATAGATATATTTAGTATAAATAGAAGTAGAGGGTATGAGAATTTTTGTCTTGAGAATTATTGTAATAGAGCGTTGCTCTGCTCGAGGATACCCCCTCGAAGAGGCAAGTGAACATTGCTTCCTATCAATAAAGGTATTATTTTTGTGTTGTGGTTTCATCTATTGTGTTGTTCCACTGCTATTCTCTGAAATGTTTCTTTTTTCATCTATTATAATAGACCTGGTACCTTACAAGTGGTATCAGAGCACTTTCCTTGGCATAAAATTGTGGGCTATTTCTTCTAGGGTAGAGACATATTCCAACGTCTTAAAGCTATAGAGATATATTTTTCTGCGCATAAATCCACGGTCGGGGAAGAATACACACAGGAACGACAAGTGGTACTTAAGTGCACATTGTTTTCCACCATTGTAACCCTTATTGATACCCCTTCAAGTGGTATCACATCAGACAATAGATGTATACAGATCGACCTAGATATACTGAAGCCCTCCATAGATAAACCAATCGGTCGCCTGACTACTATAGTGCCACCAAGAACAACACTTGGGAAGATACTCTCTAGTACTTGGTGTTACACATTATTTTGGTCACCCCAGTGATCAACTAATGATATGTGCATGACTTACTTCCATGTTCCCTGAAAAGACTAAAAGAGACTTTCTCCATGAGAAAAGTGGAGTAAATTTTCTTCCTTAAAAACTATGTCAAAGGATATCATCACACTCTGCTCTATTCTTGGGGTGCGATGATGCTTGATCGTCGCATGTTGCACCAAACTAGACTGCAAAGTTGTCGCAGGCTGCCTATGCATAGGGTGCAACGATGCTTAAACAAGAGAAAAAGTGAAATTCACGAAAGTTCTAGAAGGGAATATTCTATAAGATGAGGTGGCCTCTGATTGGTTTGGATCTTAATCTCTTCTCTGATTTTGTGGGATTATCCTAATATCCTCATCCATCCCTCTTTCACCCTATAGAAAGAAGTATCTCTTATGGAAAAGGCTAAGGTTGGTTTGTGCATGAAGAATTCTGCTATAGGTTGTACTTGAGATAGACTTGCTTTAGCTCTCTAATTCAGATTGTAGATCTTCTTCATCAAAGGAATTGGAGCAAAGGTGTGTGTGTTGGAGCAAAGAGCCATTGGAAGGGACCTTGCAACCTCAAGGAATGGGTTGTATTCTCCAGTTCCATTTAATATAATGCATCAATACATTTCTTCCCTATAAAAGTGTCTTTACTTTTATTGTGTAACTCCTTGATCTTATACAGAGAATTCATTTGAATATATATATCTTTGTTCTCTCTCTTTGTTGGTTTGTGCTTCTTAAACAAGTTCATCGTCCTACAAACCCAAATCTAGAGTGACAAGGAAGACACTAGCGAGGATCAAGCAGCATTTAAAAGGTATGTCATTTGTCCCTCTCTAAACTAGTTTATATGACAATGAAGTCTAAGGTAAATTTTGTATTTTGTCTTGTTTTGTTCTAGCTTCCTGTTGAAGTTAGGGAGATTAGTTTGTGTCTGCACTTACCGATTTGTCCGATAACAAAATTGGAGACCATACTGGGGATACAACTTCTTTTGGTTTTTTTCCTCTTATTATCTTTTAGCCTGCCTTCTTTTGGTCAATTTCATTCTCTGAGTCTATGGGTGATCCATCTTGACTCCCTGGTTCTGAAGGTTCATTGAGAAATTTTGTCATTCTTCCAAATTTTATTTATATTCGTAGATCATCGCATTGTGTCATATTTTCAGCCTGCGACGATTCTTCATCGTCGCACTTTGTTTGTGTAGAACATGGTGATGATGTTGCACTGTGCCTTACTTACATCCCGCGACAATCCTACATCGTCGCACTGTACCCTTCTGTAGCCTGCGACGATTTTCATAGGAATTGTTGGAGTGACAGTCAAATTTTATTTTCTTTGCCCATATTTGTATTTACTACTTGGGATGAACTTTCAGCTTGGGTGAATGATGGGTTTACATATTTTAAGCCTGGATTTGATTGATTTTCAAGGATTGAAATTCTTCTTCATAAGCTTTGTCAATTTCATCTTTTACTTCTTATCGCAAGGGTATAATCTCAAGGCTTTGTTCCTGGGTACTTGTTTGATAAGTCGTTCTTGATTTCTTTTGAGTTTTGGATTGATTTTAAGTTTTGGATTGTTCTTGGTTAAGAAACAATTTCCGTTTGCATTCAACAAAAAATTTTCTTATATTTTCATTTTTGCTTGCATTGTGAGTTTGATTTGGGAAATAGTGTTGGGAGTGCATTAATCTTCTTAGATAATTCTTTCTTTTTGGATTATGTCTCTTTTCTGATTTGAAAAGGAAAGGACTGAAGTTTATTTTTCTTTTTAATAGTCTTTGTAAGAAAAAATTTGCATTCAAACATTTGTTGAAAAGAGAAAAATTGGAAAATTTAGTAGTTTTTTATTATTTGGAATCCATATCATTCAAAGATTGAGAAATTTTTCTTTGTAGCTTTTGTATTCTGAAAAGGAAACCTTCTCCCTATTGTAATTAGAGTTCATCGAATTAAATGATTTCATATAATATCTTCTTTCATTTTATTGGGTCAAGGTCAAATACGTCATCAGTTTCATTTATGTTTCCCTTTTGAGTAAGAAACAACCTTTAAAATACAACTTAATTTTAAAATCTATTAGCAACTTTTATTTTCTATAACTTTTACACACCAACATTATATAGGATAGCACTTTGGAATAGGTTGTAAGGCACACTCTCCAAAGGATCAAAATACACAATAGTATCTTGTGATAGGGAAAGTAACAATCCACTTGCTACATTTTGTCCTGGGAATCCCTTCTAACACAAGGGTCAATCATGAGGTCGCATTAGGGCCAACAGAGTTACTCACCTTGTTTTTTTGGTCTTAGTGTATAGATTGTGCATATTATTGGGGGTCACTTGAGAATAAAGTCATGTGGGGACCTTCTCGAGTATATTTTGGGATTAGATATCCTGCCCTTGCATGTGGATCAAACTGTCGACTGCTTCCCCAAGCATCATTGTCGTAATTGGTAACTTTAGTGGCCTATCTCTTTAGAGTCTTTACACGAGGTGAATGTGGAGGGGAAAGTCTCCACAATACATGGAATTGACGTTTTCCAAACTCACTCAGACTCCTTGGAGGATATACCCACGATTGCGTGTGGGAGCTTCCACCAGGGTGTAAGTCCATTAAGCAGGTCGTCAACATAACTTTTCCACCCACTTTATCCTAGCCCCTTCTTATCTTGATTTCACAATGTTGGATTTAATCACCAACTAGTGGCTTCAAAATAAGAAGGTTTTTTTGCATGTTTGATATCAAGATTTTATTAATGAGTGTTGTCTATTTCTCTAGTTGGCCATAGATTTATTTCATTCTTTATTTGGTGTGGCCAACATTGGCCCTTGTCGTTCACGAAGAATGCAAGGGTTACCTCAAGAAGATCCGGAAGAGTACACTCCTTTTCTTCCTAACTCACCAAAGGGTTCTCTTGAAGGAGCAGTCAATAACGATATAGCCTATGAGATTGGAAGTACTACTCCATTGGAGAAATCAATACTTCCTATAAATTAGTTATTGAGTGTTGTACAAGATCCACTTTTGCTACGGATAAATTCATCGGGAGGCATTGTTGTTGAATATTATACTAGAATACCTATTGGACCTCACACAGAGTTTGGCGTAGATGATCCACTCTTTCAGAGTGAGACATTTAGAACTCTGGTTCATACTGCTGGAACTTTTAATCCTAGCTCTTATGCCCCTGTCCGTTCTCTTTGGAGGACCTCTTCGGGACAAGATATTTTTGAAAAACTAGGAATGAGTCATCTACACTTGAGGATCTCTAATCAACCTATGGAACCCAGCAGGC